>JADBJO010035645.1:2500-12004 GCA_016801955.1 Conus betulinus | reverse complement strand
ATTTGATTGGGTAGAAAGAAAATCTACGGAATGATTAGCGATTTCAGGCGCTTGATACAAACTTTTTGGAATTGTCGTTTTCGGAAAAATGGTCATAAATGAAAAAAAAATGAAGTGGAAATTAAAAACTAAAGTATCAAAGTTTCAATGTATTTTCAACCAGGGATGAGTGACACTGACACAAATGAATTGATTCTATAATTATCGCCTATTCCAGAATGTCTTCCATTCTGAAAACTATACATTCTTCTTACCACAACAGTCAGCATTTTTGTATTTCAGAGCACTGAATAATAAATTGCCGATTCAAAGAGGCCCATTTTTATAACATACTAAGAGAAAAAAAATTTGTGTCAGCTGTGGAATTTGTCAGAGCTGGTAGATGAATTTCACAATATTTTAAAATGTAATTACTTCCTCAGCTTAAGAAATACCCTAAACCTCCTTGTTACAGGACAAACTCCAATGTCAATAAGTTATGCAAATTGTTAGGTACCAATAGAAAGAAAATACATACAAAAAAATTTTACGTTTTTATGTCATAATGAAGAATACATAAGATCTACCGAATAAGGCACGTAGCAAGAAACATCGATGGCAAGTGAGTGTGTGCTGGGAACTCTAACGAGTTGTTTGCCCTCTTCATTTGTTTGTTGTTTTACTTGTTTTTCAAGTACTCTGTGTGTGTGTGTGTGTGTGTGTGTGTGTGTGTGTGTGTGTGTGTGTGTGTGTGTGTGTGTGTGCGCGTGCGTGCGTGCGTGTGTGCATGTGTGTGTGTGTGTGTGTGTGTGTGTGTGTGTGTGTGTTTGCGCGTGTGCGCATGCGCCGGAATAAAAAAAAAAGAAAGGATATGTACAGCATAAGCGCATGTGAAGGTATCTCTACAGATATTTTGACGGCTATCAGCGTTCTTTTGAAGCTAGGAACAGACGGATAGAGACGTACAGAGTCAGGTGTCTTACTGCATTCAAAGTATATACATTCATGATCATACATTTAACTTTTTTGCACTCCGTCGCAAGATTATTACGTTGTAATAAAAAAGAGTGAGAAATAGCACAAACAGGCAGAAAGTCTGATAAACATAAGGGAATAAAGCACTACACCAAGGTGAATCGGAAAACCTATAAGCCGACGATTTAAAGGGTGGACATTTAACCTTCTACTTAGGCCTGCATTTCCTCTTTTCTTAATACTCTGTTCTCGCTTCACTGCATCTGCCTCAGCCCGCAAGTCTGAATGTTCAATCACGTATGGACAGGGAAGGCAGGTGCGCGTTGGAAATCCTACATTCAGAAAGAATATATCGGGACCGAAGCGGATGCGAGTCATGTGACCCAACGTACGTTCCTTACAAGGTGTTTGAAGCAACTCCGCCAAACAACATGGACAAAAACGAATCACAAGACAAACACGACGCGTTTCGAGCTCTTGGGTGTTCTTCAGGCAAGATAACACAACCGGGACAATGAAAGGGAAGATGGAACAATAAATTATCTTGGCAAATCCGGTGCAAGATGGGCATTGAATCATGACACTCTCACCGAATTGTTGTATTTCTGGCAGGCCTCTGTATTGAACTCGCACAGCTGAGTCAGAGTGCGTGGTTTTCTCTGGAATACTTTCTCTCCAAACTCAAGAAAAAAAAAGACATCCATGGACGTCAGGTCTGGAGAACGAGGAGGCCAAGCAGTGTTAGCACACCGGCCAGTCCATCTCCTGGGGAAACATAGCATCGAGGACACTGTGCGCAGGAATTGTATACTGAGGCGGTGCCCCATCCTGCTGGGAGAACATCTGATCAGAGATAGGCACACACACACACACACACACACACACACACACACACACACACACACACACACACACACACACACACACATGCACTCGCGCACAGCATACACTAACGCACACACACATGGGCCATGCCCACACACCCATGTACACACACACACACACACACACACACACACACACACACACACACACACACACACACACACATTTAAAAGCAAACATTGAAATTTCGAAATCCAAACCGGCTCACGCTATTTCTTTCAGTTCAGAAATTGTTGAGGTTGCAAAAATTACCTCTCACTCTCAAATTAGCATATTTTTATAATTATGATAGTGTGGTTTATATTTAAATGTGTACTGTTCTTGACATTATTTCTTACCTTTTCCTCCCCCCTGCCCTCCTCCGCCCTCCCTCCTCCTCCCCCCCCCACCTCTTGTAAAGTCTAATATCACCAAGTGTGAACAGACTATAAAACAACAACAACAAACAACAACAACAACACACACACACACACACACACACACACACAGAGGTTTACTCTCACCACACACACATATACAATGATAATAATGGCACAGCCAATGTTAGGTAGGTATTTAAGATAGGACCAGCGGATTGTGCTAATGCATAGGTCAGACATCTATTAAGTTGTAACCACGAGATCTTAAATTCTTAAAGTCTCTCATCATTGTTATTGATTCATTTGTCCAACAGCTTTAAACCATGTGCAATGTGGTCTCGAAACTTGGCGGATGTTGTGCAGCGTATAGGGACTAGTCCGCACGGAGTGACAGCTCCTTGATGAAACTGAAACTGACATTGTGGGCACAACATTCTTGCACAACATGTGAAGGTAGTTGTCACCATTGACTGTGTTCTCAAAAATGACATGTGTTCTCAAAAAATGACATGCCCAAGAACTCTTGCGCACGACAGACCATTCACACAGTGACACAATATAAAGCATATTTTTACAAAATAGGATTATCAATCTACTTTTGCACCACCCTGTATAACTCACTCGGTCATCCAAACATTACGAACATACAAACCTAAGACCTTTTAGTTTATTGGTGCCGCAAGATATCTGAAACGACCCATCACATTTTCGTTTACATCTAATTGGACAGACTATTGGTGTTTCTACGTACTGGCTTTTCTTGACTGAAAGAAATGCAAGACCAGACGGTGTGACTGCACGTAATAGATTGATGATGTGAAGTCAAAATGCACTGCGCCTTAACGCCGCCCTTTGTGCTCTCTTATGGCGTGAATACTTATTGACGTGGTGCTCTCTCCTCTCTCCCTCCCTCTCTCTCTCTCTCTCTCTGTCTCTATGTCTCTCTGTCTCTGTTTCGGGGTACTGAACTGTGTTCAGAGACGACAGTTGCTTTGTTTTTCTAATTAATTCGTCAATTATACCGAATTAAGATGTTGTCTGTTCATGAGACTTTGCCAAGAGCTGTGTGAAGAACCATGCCTTCTTCTAATGTGGATTTTCGCCCAAGATGTGGCTGTTTTCACCCCGTATTTATCGCTTTCATGTTGAAGAGAGCCAGCAAGCGAGTCGCCATTCGGACTTTGAAAATCAAAACCATGGTGGGCGGTGTCACCGTAGGTTGCCTCCTCGTGTATTTGTTGGGGGAGTTTTCTGCTGCAGTGTGGAGATGTTGAGCAAAACCCAGGACCACCTAAGAACGCTCAGCGACAGAGCACACTGACCAGTGCAGGACGCAGAGCTAGCGTGGACACTGACAGCTCCTCCGCCAGCACGTCCAGAACTTCGTCGTCTGCTGCGGAACCCTCCAACTTGGAACTGATGTCCTTGCTCCAGTCCATGAACTTCAAGTTCGACCAGATGACGGGCGACATCAGGGACATCCGTGACGGCCTCTCTGTCCTACAGGAAGAGATGTGTTCCTTGAGGGAGGAGATCGCGGACTTACGGCGTGAGAACGACGACCTCCGTGGCAGCAATGAAGACTTGAAGAAGAAAGTGCAGGAACTGGAACGAAAGACTGATGACCTTGAGGGACGTTCCAAGAGGAATAACTTAATATTCTATGGACTCTATCGCAGGGAAAAGGAAACTCCATCAGACTGTGAAGGTGTGTTGAGAGACATGATTGTTGATAAGCTGAATTTGACCGGGGACTTCCAGTTTGACCGCGTGCATCGTCTGAATGAATGCCAAACCGAACTCTCCTGTGATAGCACGGTGCACTTTTTTCAAAGACAAAGAGCAGATCCTGAAAGCCAAAAATAAGTTGAAAGGTAGTCAAATTTTTATCGGTGAGGGACTTTTCTTTGCGCGTCAGAGAGGTGAGAAGACAGCTGACTCCCCATTTGAAAAAGGCACGCAGCGAGGGAAAACGTGCAACAATGGTTTTTGACCACCTCCTAATAGACGGTAAGAAGTACGGACTTGGGGAAGGGCAAAACTCTTAGAGAAATCGGATAGGGGTATGGCCAGCCCGAGCTTGACACCGGTTAAATCACCCAGTTGTGAAAATTATAATCGTGCGACACGGATATACAGAAACACGGACAGTGACCTTGTTACTGCGAAGGGTGCACTGGGTGAACATGTAAAAACCGGTTTTTTGAGAGGTCAGGGGCTGGGGGGAAGCGAAACGTTTGGTTTCTACTTGTAAACATGTTGCTTCTGTATATGATACTGGTGTATGAATGAATATGATTTACCTTTGTGTATGATGAAAGATGATCTGTTTGACGGAAAAGAGAATGAGCAAATATCTTATCAAATACTAAGCATTGTTTGTTGATTAATGGTGTTGCTACGGAAAATTGTGATCAGGGGGCATCGAAAAAGTATTATTGTAATACCTCAGCGAATGACAATAGCTCAAATGCTAACAAGGGGGCGTCTCAAAATAAAGATACTGCTAGTCATGTACATCGTGATCGTTCCCATTTTGACGAGGGTATAGCCCCAAAGAGAGACTTTGATATTTTTACAGACGTTGACTGTTTTGGAAACCAACTTGGTAAAAACCTGTCTCTACAGAGAAAAGAAAAATGTACAACTCCAGAGACAATGTCACAGAGTGTGCCTCTATTAATTTATGTACACATAACAGAGGAGATGATGTATATTCAAATAACAAAACAGATACAAAACATATTTCCTCTTACACTGGAATATCAATGGTCTTCTTTCCAAACTTACTTGTCGAGATTTCCTTTCGTTTTTGTTTAAATTTGACTTTGTATGTTTGGTTGAGACATTCGTTGAACATGTGCAGTTGTGTGTTTTTCACTGGATACACAGTATTCAGCAAACCTGCTATTAAATTTAGTAAGCATGGCAGACATTCAGGGGGAATAATTTGTCTAATAAAAAATGAATTTTTGTCATTTATCCGTGAAATCAAAGTGAACTATTCCAATATAATTGTATTTTTAATCGATAAATGTTTATTTGTGTTTACAGAAGATGTTTTGTATGTATGTTCGTATGTGCCACCAGAAGGTTCACCTTACTATGTACACTTTGACATTGACAATGGTATTAGCCCACTGGAAGAATGCATTTTTGATTGCATGCTTCAATATAAAGATGCTTATGTAATGATATCTGGTGATCTGAACAGTAGAACAGCGAGTGTTTCGCCAGATATACTAAATGACAGTGATTATTATGGTGTCGGTGGTGGTAGTCATTCGGGGTCTTCTACCAGAAGATCAGCTGACAATGTGCTTAACAGTTATGGAAAAACATTTGTTGAATATGTGTACTGCACTTGGTTTATACATCCTTAATGGTATATGCGATGCAAATTTTGATGGAAGTTATACCTATATATCTGATTCAGGAAATAGTGTCAACGATTATTTTTTACTATCTAAGGATCTTTTTCCCTTCGTTGTCTCTTCTTGTAAATTGATAGTTTCAGAAAGGTTGGAATCTGATCATTTACCTGTTGAGCTACACTTCAATTTTGTTGAGGAAAATGCTAGTTCTGAAAATACTGATGAAAGAGATGAGTTCATAGAAAAATATGTGTGGAACTGTGATCTGGAACAGTCATATGTAAGCGCACTTTATTCTGCGGAGGGGTTAGCATTGCTAGATCATGCTACTGATCTAATCAGTCATAACTGTACTGATGCCTTAAATGTGTTTAATGAGTATATAAAAACCTCTGGAGGCTGTATGAAAAAGAAAAATATACTTAAATACAACTGATAAAAACAGCGATTGGTACGATAAGGAATGTAAAGATAGTAGTAAATCAGTTGCAAGAACATTACTCAAAATATGTCGAAATTCCGAAGTACGAGAAGATAGTGATGCCTATTGTAGAGCAAGACGAGAATACAAAAACCTGTTAAAAAGAAAGGAAAAAGAACATAATGAGTCATTAACTGAAAAGCTAGTTGCCTCTGTGCACAATCAGAAAGAGTTCTGGGACAATGTTAAAAAAATCTCCAATAAAAGAAACCAACCGCATAATAACATAACAACTAATGACTGTTTTAAACACTTCCAAAATTTGCTGGAAAGAGGAGATAATTGTTTAGCACAAAATGATGAAGAGATGTTTGATGATGAAAATGAACAGGATGAAGAACTGAATTCAATGAATCGACCTATATCAAAGGAAGAAGTTATATTAGCATTACGTAGATTAAAGAATAATAAGGCTGCTGGGCCAGATGTATAGTTGGGGAAATGTTGAAAGTGTCTGGAAGTCGTGTCATTGAATTTCTTGTGAAATTATTTAATACATTATTTGACAAAGGTATATATCCAGAGACGTGGACAGAGTCTATTGTAATCCCTCTTTTCAAAAAAGGGGATATAAACGACCCAGGTAATTACAGAGGTATCTCAATTTGTGACGCAAGTAGTAAAATCTACAGCACAGTTATTAACAGTAGACTCCAAGAGTATATTGAAGAACATAATCTTACAGGCGAATACCAGGCAGGGTTTAAAAAGAGGATATTCTACAACTGATCACATGTTTACATTATTAGCTATGGTACAGAAACAGTTTTCCTTTAATCGTAAATTATATGTTGCTTTTATTGACTTTGAAAAGGCCTTTGATTCCATTGAAAGAAATATATTATGGCCTGTTCTAGTAAAAAATGGAATTAAAGGCAAGCTATTTAGATGTCTTCATAGTATGTACACAAACGTAAAAGCTAGAATTCGGTGTGGAGCAAAATTGACAGACTATATCAACTGCACTCGTGGGGTAAAACAAGGTGATGTGACTAGCCCTGTGTTGTTTTCATTATTCATAAATGAGTTAGCCTTAGAAGTGATCAGAAAAGGGAGACATGGTGCTACATTTACCCGTGATTATTTCTGAATTATTTATTTTATTGTTAGCAGATGACATAGCGTTAATAGCTGAAACTGTTATTGGTCTACAGACACAACTTGATAGTTTGTATAAGGCTGCATCAACACTACATTTGAATGTGAACATGAATAAAAAACTAATGTAGTTGTATTTAGAAAAGGCGGATACTTGGCAGCAAGAGAGAAAGATGGACTTACAATGGGGCCCACACTATCAGTTGTGAATATATATAAGTATCTTGGAATTTATTTTTCCACAAGACTGAGTTTTTCAGTTGCATGCCAGGATTTGGTGAGCAGAGCAAAAAATGCATTGATGTGTATTCTAAAGAAACTGTATAGACTGAAGTGCAATCTCTTAGTTTATTTTTGAAACTTTTGACACACAAATTCAACCAATGGTTATGTACGGTGCTGAGTTATGGGGTCTAGATAATGCTGCTCTTCATTCTGAAAAAATACATTTATTTGCCCTTAAAAAATTTTTAGGGGTTGAAATAAGAACACCAAATGATCTAATATATGGGGAAACAAATCGATATCCAATATATATCAACTCAGTAGTTAGATGTGTTCGATTTTGGCTAAAACTTACTCGAATGGATGAGTCAAGACTACCACGCAAAGCCTATAGGATGCTGCTAGATTTAGATTCACGCGACAAAAGAAACTGGGCTTCAAACATCCGCTGTAAAAACGTTTACGTTTGGATATGGTTTTGTTTGGACAAATCAAGGTGTAGAAGAAATAAATGCTTTTCTGTATGATTTTAAGGAAAGATTAATTTCATGTAGATGGCAGGAATGGGATTATCATATTAAGAATAGCGATAGATTTAGTGTATACAGAACATTTTGTACAGTACCTGATGTGAAAATTCATTTGTTGCTAAGTTTAGATAGACATCTGAAAGTTGTAATGACTAAGTTCAGACTCGGGGTAACAGATATTGCTCAGCATTACTACCAATATCGATCTCATAATGAGAATGACTTAATATGCCCACTGTGTAAAAACAGTAAAGAGGATGAGGTCATTTTTGTCTTATGTGTCCAGCACTAAATAACTTAAGACAACAATACATTCCTGCAAAGTTTTATAGATTTCCAAACCTGTTTCGACTAAGTTTACTTTTGGCATGCAAACGTGAAAGAACAGTTAGAAATCTATCAATTACCTGTACAAAGCATTTCAGTTGCGTGAAATTGCCATTTCGTAAAATATTGTTCTGACTGTATAATGTGTATAGAAAAGTTTGTGTGAAATGAGTGTTCAATTGATTTCTTGTATTGAATTTGCCTTACTCTTGAAATGTTTCCTCTTCCCCAAAGTCGAGGTGAAGTTTTTTATTTGATGTCGGAAATTAATTTCCGTTCAGGGTGTAATTTCCAGGTTTTGTGTTTCGTTTCGTTTAATTGCAGATGCTTTAGCCGCGCTAGTTCTTTGATTCCTGTCTGTTTCTCTGTCCGTATGTCTGTATGTCTCTGTCTTTGACTCTGTCTCTCTGTCTCTGTCTCTGTCTCTCTCTCTCTCTCTCTCTCTCTCTCTCTCTCTCTCTCTCTCTCTCTCTCTCTCTCTGCTTACCATGTTGACATATATCCTTTGTTACTCTATGTGTTACTCATATATTTCAGTCATTGCTTAGTCTGTCAGTCAATCAGTCTGTCGGTTAGACACGTCAGACATCATCTGTGTGGGTTTAGAAATCATTACAATCAGCGGTCCAACATTTTCTCGATCGGCAATTGACTTACTTATGTTCGAGCTTTTTTTTATGCCCGTTGCTTTTCTTTTCTTTTTTTTTCTTTTTTTTTTTTTAACTTTTTTCTTTCTTTCTTCTTCTCCCCCTCTTTCCTTTTACCTAAAGCTATCGCCAAAGTAAAAATGAAAAAGAGGTAGATTTCAGAACGCGCGCATTGGAAATCATTGATCAGTTACCTTCATTCCTGACGTCGACTTGCCTCAACATCGAAATAAAGCTAATCACGACCACAGATTCAGCAAATTAAAGTGACCCAGCACCCACACCCACGCACTTACTGACGCACGCGCACCCCCCCCTCTCTCTCTCTCTCTCTCTCTCTCTCTCTCTCTCTCTCTCTCTCTCTCTCTCTCGCGCGCGCGCGCGCGCGCGCAAGATTATCTCCTGTTCCTCACTAATTTGACCACCGGTCTTCCATTATGGAAAAAGCATCCAATGTTAAATATGAATTTGTACTTGTGTATTTGAACGTAAGTGCCTCGCGGACTCCCTGTCTATTCCCCTTCAGTTAGTGCAGATGATATTTCTATGGTGATTGATGCTTCTGATATGCTCTTTCCACAGTGTGTGTGTGTGTGTGTGTGTGTGTGTGTGTGTGTGTGTGCG
>JADBJO010035644.1:7500-12005 GCA_016801955.1 Conus betulinus | reverse complement strand
TTGTCACCTAGCGAGGTCCTGGGGACAATTTAGACCCATTTCAGAAACACCACTTATCAACCATACGATCTAGATGATTTTTTTATATACATTGCTGTCGTGTTAGTAGAGCACTGAACTCTTGAGATGCATTGCTAATCATTTCAGTGGAACACTTCAATCTCAATGTCTGGGTGATTTTTTGTTTTTGTTTGTTTTTTTTTTTGTTTGTTTGTTTGTTTTTGTGGCGCATTGCTGTTATTCAATGAACAAATCAACATTGATATCTGGGTGATCGTTTGTTGTGCATTGCTACCGTTGCAGTGCAACAGTTCAACCTTGATCTCTGGGTGATCTTTTGTGGTGCGCTTGTACTATTTCAGTAGAACAGTTCAACCTTAATATCTGGGTGATATTTTATAAGGCACTGACACTGTTTCAGTACACAACGCTTCAGCCTTAATATCTGGGCGACATTTTTGTGGTGCATTGGTACTATATTAGTGGAACACTTTAATCGTAATATGCGGATGATATTGTGTGGTGCATTGCTGTCATTTCAATGAATCACTCGCCAGAGTGATCTGGGCATTCCTGCCATTTCATTGGACACACTTCCACCTTCATATCTGATTGATCGCTTCTAGGGCATTGCTACCATTTCAGTCTTAATATTTGGATGTTGTTTTTTTTTCTTGTGCATTGCCATCATATCAATAGCACACATCAAGCTTAATATTTAGAGGATTCTTTGTGGTGCATCGCTACCATTTGCGTACAATAATTCCACCTTAATGTGTACGTGATACTTTGTGGTGCATTACTATCATTTCAGTAAAACGCTTCAATCTCAATATGCGGGTAATCTGTTGTGTTCCATGCTACCATTTCATTGGACAATTCAACCCCTAATATGTAGGTGATATGTTGTGGTGCGTTGTTATCATTCCGTTGGACGATTTAACCCCAAGATGTAGGTGATACTTGCGTGGTGCGTTGCTACCATTATATTGGACAAATCAACCGTAATATGTTGGTGAAATTTAGTGATGTATTGCTATCATTTCAGTGAAACACTTCAACCCTAATTTGTAGGTGATACCTTGTGGCGTCTCTCAATATCTGGGTGACATTTTGTGGTGTACTGCTGACATTTCAGTAGAACACTTCGATCTCAAGATCTGGTTGATCTTCTGTGGTGCGTTGCCGTCATTTCAGTAGAACACTTCAATCTCAAGATCTGGTTGATCTTCTGTGGTGCGTTGCCGTCATTTCAGTAGAACACTTCAATCTCAAGATCTGGTTGATCTTCTGTGGTGCGTTGCCGTCATTTCAGTAGAACACTTCCGCCCTAATATCTCAGTGATCTTTTGTGGTACAATGCTACTGTTTCAATGAGCACTTCCACGCTAAGCTCTTGTGCTGCGTACTGCTGCCACTTCAATTACAGCATTTCAAGCCTATGTGCTGGTGATCTTCACTTGTACATCGCTATCTGTTCAGATCAAAACTTCAGCCTAGAATTCCAAGCAGTCTCTTTTGAAGCATACCTTTTTTTCTGTTCAGCACGACGCTTAAACCCCGATATCAGAATGATCGGTGTTGGTGCCTTGCTGCGTTCAGTCGAACCCCTCACCCAATGTCGTGGTGAACATTTGTGGCATGTTGCTATCTGTTCGTTGAAGCACGCCATTCCTCTTGTGTTCCACGTTTTATCCGCTAAACAGAAGACATTTACCATGATACGTGGATGAGGATCGTTTGTAGTAACTTGCTGCATTCAGTAGCGTATTGCAACCAGTATGTCCGTTTGCGGCAAATTGCTGCCTAATCAGTAGAACATTCCATTTCGTGTGGTACATTGCGATTATCTTGGTGGCACATTATTATCTAACCAGTGGAACATTTCATTAGCAATATCTCAGGGATCTTTGCTGCTGCTGTTGTTGTTGTTGTTGTTGTTGTTTTGTTTTGCATATCGCCGTATGTTCAGTATGACAGTTAAATCCTAATACCCGCTTGTTCTTGTACGACGAATATCTACATTCAGCAAGAACTCAATCTCTTACCCGATTGATGTTTTGTTTCACTTGACTCTCTCTCTCTCTTCAGTAAAACACTTCAAGCCAAACACTGCGTTGTCTTCTATGGCGCTGTGTTCTGAAGCCCCCTTCAGCTCTTCCTCTTGGGTGATCAGTTCAGGAAAACTGTCATGATGACATCCTGATATTTCTGTGATGTTTTGCATCATGATGTTATTGTGAAAAGAAAACTTCAAGTCCACTATAATTATGTGCGATTTTTTGTGGAGCATTGCTATCATACCAAGAATATATAAAGAGAAGACATTGCTCTAGAGAGTAAACATTAAGTAACTGTGTCTGGGCAAAATCGCCTTATCTTTTTGAAAAGGTGTTTCGCTCTCTTTGATGGAGGTGTACCTGCCTATCTTGGAAAGTGCAGCACACAAAGATGCCCGACGCTTTGTGGTGCATTTTTATGGATAAGTGATGTTCGTACAATGAATGAAACGAACTGATTTCAGAATGAACATTCTGATGTGGACATAAACAGCGGCCAAAACCCTTTGAGAGTGACCCATGTTCCTAGTGTGTTTCAGGTAGCACCAACCACCCCCGACCCCAAAGCCAACCCCCTTCCCACCCCCCATCCCACCTCCCCCCCCCCCCCCCCCCAAATAAATGAATAAATAACTTATATTACTATGTCACAGGTTGGAAGGAGCGCGGCATGTTTTGACCATTTTTTTTCTCTTCCTTCCCTCCTTTTCTCGGTGGCGGCACAGCGAGTGTCCCGCATTCCAAGCGGAGCACGTGCTGCAGGGTCAGTTTAGCTCACTAGAACCCAGCCCACCTGCCGGTAGGCGACCAACCACTACCCAGCGATCTGGGAGTGTCTTTTGTTGGTGGTGAGCGGTGCCTACGTCACGAAGGTGAAGAGGTGGAACGAAAGTGTTTACGAAGTTCGAGAAGGGACAGCAGCCGAGGGACCAACAGCAGGCAGCCATCCAGGAGGCTCGTCACCTCCGTGTCCTCCGCCCTTGACGTCGCCGTTGAGCCGTGGGTCAAGCTTCGTTGCTGGAGGCACCTGTGAAATCTTTCGACGGGTGGCGGGGACGGGGTCCCCATTTTATGGATCGCCCTTCTTCGGTGAAGGCCGCTGCCTAAGGTACTGCGCTACACTGAACATCAGGCCCACCTAGCAGTACCCGAGCTGTCTATGCCATCCTCCCTGGTTTAGACCGAGGAGGACTCCCCATCACCTCCAGCTCGTGCCGTCACTACCGCCGCCCTTCCCCTGCAGTCTTGGTGGCACATCTGGTGGCCAGGTACCAGCGTCAGCGATGACGCCACCCTGTTGACGTCGACCTTGGCCAGACCCCCTTCCAGCCAGAGGCGTCACAGTCCTCCTGGACAGGGGGAGGTAAAGTGTGAGAGTGCCTTGTGTGTGGCCATCGTACCTGTCGTATATTCTCCACTTTCTTCACTCTTCTGATCCCTCTCCCTCTCTCTCTCTCTCTCTCTCTCTCTCTCTCTCTCTCTCTCTCTCTGTGGCTAGTAAAAGAGGGGTTCCTTGGCTATCCCCTTCTTGTGTGAATCTGTGGGTAGATGCGTGTGAGTTTTCTGTGAATGACTGGCCTCTCACCCACTCTCCTCTACTGTAGGGAAGAGAAAACACGGCGAGTCCAAGTGGTTATGGTGTTCTGCAGCTGTGTTTCCAGGGGCGGATCGTCGGCACCGAGGAGGGGCCACCGCCTTCTTCACTCCACCCTTCTTTGAACTCAGGTGTTCCAACGGACATCGTGGGACCATTTCCAGCCGGACCCTCCACCCGGGACGTGGACATTGGTAAGATGTCGATGTGTGGGTTGAGAGGCGAGGGCGTGTTGTTGTGTCTTGTCTTCTTTGTCTTGACCTTTCTGTCCTGTCGTTTTGTTCTCTTCCTCATCGTTTGTCATGCTTTAGTTTGAAGGTTTTGGCCCCTACCTTCTTCCCATTGTATCCCCACCCACCCCCCGCCCTTTGACTTATCGGGTTCAGGTGGTCAGGAGGGAGGGTGTAGTTTGGGAATCCTCTTTCATTCTAGATTAGTCAGCTTACCCTGCCCCATTCCCGTTGGTTTTCTCATTTTGCCGTAGGCTTGAATGAAGAAGTGTGAATGTGAAATCGTTGGTGGTCTGTTGTCGGCGCGTTCGCGAGTGTTCGAGACAGCCTTCCCTTTGGACCTCTAGACCAACATGACATACTAATATCCGAGTAGTTGGGCGCTATAAAGGAATATGATCGTTAGCATTTTACCTTTGCTGGCCTCCATTCCCATTAGCAGAGTATACATCATACATGTCACTGCAGGTCTCCACTGGGTGCTTTCTGCCTGTTCTCTCTTCATATGGTTTATAAGCTTTTCGTTCTTTGTCTGTATCCTCCTCCGTGCCTCCCCATCCCCCACCTCACCCCAACATTCCTCCCCTGTCCCTCTTTCCCCAACCCCACCCCATCCCATTC
>JADBJO010035644.1:0-2500 GCA_016801955.1 Conus betulinus | reverse complement strand
AAACAAATCCTGTTGAATTGAAGGTGTCTCGTTCTTTTTGAGTCAATGTGATGCTGAAACAAATCCTGTTGAATTGAAGGTGTCTCGTTCTTTTTGAGCCAATGTGCTACTGAACAAATCCTGTTGAATGAAGGTGTCTCGTTCTTTTTGAGTCAATGTGCTGCTGAAGAAATCCCGCTGTATTGAAGGTCTCTAGTTCTTTCTGAGTCAATGTGCGTGTGCGTTGATCAAATCCTGTTGAATTGAAGGTGTCTCGTTCTTTTTGAGTCAATGTACTGCTTATGAAATCCTGTTGAACTGAAGGTGCCTCGTTCTTTTTGAGTCAATGTGCTGCTGATGAAATCCTGTTGATTGAAGGTGTCTCGTTCTTTTTGAGTCAATGTGCTACTGAACAAAATCCTGTTGAATTGAAGGTGCCTCTTTCTTTTTGAGTCAATGTGATGCTGACGAAATCCTTTGGAATTAATGGCGCCTCGTTCGTTTTGAATGAATGTACGAAATTTGGCATTGCTTCTCCTTCATTCTTCCTGTGACCACCCACAATAAAATCAGATGTAGAAGGGACCGAATCAAACATCGTCACCTTTTGCTAATTGTGTTTTCACCGCATATATTGAAGGCATTTGCCACTTCCTATTGACCTACTTGGCTCCGTGTCTTACTGCTGCTCACGGGTTGGCTACCTGCTCACCACACTGAACAGATGTTAGTAAAATTATCATGTTTGAAGCGCACAAACACCGGGTGGCGCAGACAAAGGCTATATACAGGCAGTACGCTGCCCTTGCCGAACAGCGGACAAGTAGAAGTCGGCGTATTCATTTACCGAAGAGGGCGGCCTAACCAACTGAACAATTTTCTCGCCTGGAAGTTGGCAAGCTACCTGCGCGAGCGAACTAGACTCGGACAAGGGCGAAACGTGGGGAAAACGATCGAGGCCAGAAAAAGGATTCTGTCCCCAGTACGTCTTTCGCAGAATCGTGTCGGTTGTTGAGGACAGCTTGTAAAGGGGAGGTAAGACATGTCGACTGCACTCACTGGTGTGCTTGCCCGTGTGTTTGACGCGCTCGTCTGTCACCAGCGTTGCACGAAAATGACCGAACTGCTGTTGACCAAGTTTCGTAAAAAGGTTGGAAATGTGTGGTCCAAGAAGGAAGTCTTGCAGTTTTGATGTAGATCCGTTGTACTGATCCGGATCGAGTGATTGGTCCAGGATCTTCTGCAATGTTTTGTAAACAAAAATCCGATGTAGAACAATCCACGCAACACATTTCACTGAAACGTTTCTTTCTTTCTTTTACCTTTTTTTACTGACTCATCTTCTATGCCACCCTAATGGCATTACCACCACCACCACCACCACCACCCCTCCCCCCCCAGCCTCCAACCCCCCCCCCCCACCCCCCCCCCCAACCCGTTCATGTCCGGGCTCCTCGTCCACAGGTATTTATGGCTTGCCCTGCCTTAGCCCTGGCACAGAAAATCCACAGGGAGCAAAACAGTCAACGTCAAGTAAAGAAGCTACTCACCAGAGGAGGCACTGCACTGCTGCCAAGTCACCACGGTTATATTCAGTGTGAAATGACTGCTACGAATTCATTTTTGTCTTCAAAGCAGTAGGTTTTTTTGTTTTGTTTTGTTTGTTTTTTTAATGAAAAATCAAAATTCTCTAGTAAACATAAAACTTCGACATTACGAAACTTCCCATATCCTATTCAAGCAGAAAGTACACGGGGAAATAAGTCTTTCAGTCTGTGCCAACAATTACTTCCTTGGCAGAAAGGGGCGAATCCAGGACTCGTTACACTTTGGCGATCGTCTGCGATTTCCCAAGCTCGAAGAGCAAAGGTAAAGGAGACACCCAAAAGCAGCCATTACACAGTGGCATCTCGCCAGAGAGCAGCAGTTATGTCCCTTGACGTCTGACTGGAATGCCCGGTGCGTGCCTGCACCCTCTGTGAACACAGCGCGGGCTTCCAAGGGTGGTGCAGGAACTGCTCCCGGCTGGTTGGTTCGGCAGTTGAAGACGGTACCTCTCTGGTCCCATTCGCACCTTCAGGTATTTTTTTCTTCTTTGTTCAAACTCTTCCCAGGCTCGATATCGTGACTGCTGGCACGTCGAATCAAATCGTTGGGAAACGCCCTGCTACAGGACACTTTTGTTACATTTGCGGCAGAAAGTGATGGCTGCCACGCTAGGCTGTAGCAGCGTCCACCATCTGTCAGTAACTGCAGCGTAAATTTTAAATGTTAGTGATAACGCACTGCCAACAAAAAAAAAACAAAAAAAAAAAAAAAAAAAAAGTAGACAAACGAACCACAAGACGAAAACACGCGTTTCGACCTATGAGGTCTTCTTCAGGCAAGATACAAAAAGCACTCAGTAGAAAGCTTTTAAAAAAAGGTTTGTTTCTATGAGAAGGGTTTTGTTTCCATCACAATGTCTCAAAAGCGACTCTAACTTAGCCCGCGAAACTGTGACCTAATTTCACAGATTTTC
>JADBJO010035643.1:0-12005 GCA_016801955.1 Conus betulinus | reverse complement strand
TTTGTATCCATTTCTTCATTTATGGTTCCAAAGCCAAAAAAATCTAACGCTTTGTTGTAAGAAAGGTTCCATTGCTATTCACTGTCCAAAGGCTTTTTTCAAAGTCTATGATGAGTCAACAAACCTGGAAAGCTATCATGAGATTCTGTGGAATGAAGAATATCGTACATAAACGTGACGTATTTATTATCGTCACCAATACAACTTTGGCACCCCCATCCTGGCAAAAAAAATCCCTTCCCGTTGACTTTCATGAATGATATCTGGCAGACTGACTGTGACTTAAACCTTTGTGCAATGCAAGCTGAAGCAATTTTGTACGAAGTGGTGAGAAGAGTAATTGGCCGCCAATTTTTTAACATAAATTTTTTGCTTACCCTCTTTTGGGATACAGGTTTATTATACCTCTTCTCTGGCGTAACTGACATTTGACCATTCCTGAAGCCATCATTGATAGAAACGTTACAAGAAGGTGCCAAGGTCAGACCAAAAGAATTTTAAAGAATTCTATGCTAAAAAAACCGTCTGAAGCCGGGGCTTTTGTCATTGTCCATTTTCTTAAGAGCTATGAGGGCCTTCTCCAAACTGAAATGGCACCCTCAATTGACAACCCACTTGCTTCTGCTGTTAACTTAGGGCCCATCTATCACTGTTGTTAGGTCAACATTAAGAAGTTCATTTTCTTTGGATTGTGTTAAATTTTCATAAAAATTTAACCTCATTCTTAATTGCACTGTGTTCCTGTAATTATTTCTCCCTCATCGTCTTCTAAAATTATACATAATTTATCAACAAAAGTGCCTTTTTTCCAATCCACAAAAGTATTTTGAGTTTTTTTCACTTCACCTTCTGTATCCATTTTGCTTTAGACCTGACAATCATTTACCATCCCACTTTCTTTTTTCGGAGGGTTTCCAAACATGTTTTTTCTTCCTTTCAAGCTCTTTTACAATAGCTTTCACATCCATTTACTCTGCCATCTCTGATTTCCATTTAAGAATATTTCTTGTTAGTGCCTTCCTCTATGGCTTTTTTTCTTTTTTCTTTTTTATACACAGAATAGGATATCGATTTACCTCTTTTTCTACGCAGTAAAACATTCAAAAAATAACTGGATCGCTAATACTTAACCTGTAAGTCCTCATTTGGGAATACTTTCAATATTGTCTTATTATATACCTGTTAAACTATAGCACTTTTTTTACTTCTAACAGAGTGTTTTTTATAGTCAGCCACGTACTCTTTATCTTTCAGTAAATGATTATTGAATTTTCCAATAGCCTCTGTGTTTCTTTTTTATTTTCTGTTTGAAAAATCAGGGGTAACTATAGAGTGGGGTCTGAAAACGATTAGCCTGTTTTTTAATTCCAGCATTTTTTTATATCAAGCATTAGGTGGTTTGAGAATTAAAAAATAGTCAAGTCTACCCCCCCCGGCTGAGAAGAATTGAACCTTCTCCATGTATACTGTTTCTTATCTGGGTGGCAGCTCCCTCCATACAATCCACCATATTATATGTATCCATTATAATCATGCAACATCTGACGTGATCTTCGACGGCCCACCTGCCTGTATCTAAAGGTATCTTGCTCAGGATTCCAGTGCAACATTCCAGTCCCCCCCAAACATGACATTGCTCATTTCCTACCTTATCCATCAATTTCTATCATAATGTTTTCAAAAAACTGAGGGGTGTCATTTTCACTTGGGTCCATAGATATTTACCATGTCATTCTTTTGCCTAATAAAATTCAATATCAAGAATGATATAACAACCTTGTGTATCCGAACCACATTATGTAATTTATATTCAAATTTATTGGTAAAAAAAACCCCACCCCATTTCTATTTGAGTCACTTCCATTCAGGATGCAGTCAAATCCCCCCATAATGATCTTATGAATTTTCAGACTCTGTCTTAATGTGGGTTTCTTGTAAGAATATAATATGTGCCTTTGTTTTCTTAGGGTAATCAAAACACATCTTTCCTCTTATGAAAGTCCATTTAGTCCATTTGCATTGAAACTCATGATTTGTAAAGAATCCATTTTTTTTTTCCTCCATTTTTTAAAAAAATTACATATACATTCAATCTCATAAGATCAACATAATCTGGTTCATCCAATCCAAGTCAGAGTTGTATGATAATGTTCCCAAAAATCTTAGTGGAAAGATGTAACACATCCTGCATTTTCAACATACTGCAATCATAACACACGCACATACTCAAAACCTGTAAGTATGGGGTAAATGATCTTTTCTGCTGTCTGGTTTCATAATCCATATAAGTATACATGCACCTGAAACCATCGCCTGCCAAAGCATAAGCCAGCAGTTGTTTTTCTACAGCCAATAGCCTACTACACATGAATGGAAGCCTAGACTGAATGAGCCTTTTCCCCATAATGTCAGATTGACAGAAGAGCCGGAACAATGGCAGTAAAACAACGCTTGAATGACAGATGAGAGAAAAAAGTACACTGTGAGAAAAACGCCACACGCAGCACAAATATTTGGGAGAGGAGAAACACCCCATCAACATTTGCGCACGAAGACGAACATGGACAACAAACACAAAAACATACCCACCACAAGAAATCCCATTACCATATAATTCCTGGGTCGACCTCTGCAACCCAATTCGTCACCCACATCAAGAACAATGACGAGCGTAGTCAAGTATCCAGTACTCCCCATAAGAACAAAACATAAGTATTTAACAGTAATAGGCTGTGACCGCCGTTGCATCACACTGACCTGGGCATTTTGAAGTGCAGCCTGCGGCCAGTGCCGCTTACAACCTCGAAAGAAAAAAAAAAAAAAAAAAAAAAAAAAAAAGAAAAGAAGTTCCACTCCTGCTGATTAAAGCCACGATCGCACAAGTAATTTTTTTCCAGCACAATAACACGATGAAGGCAACGAGGATAAGTAAATTACGTCCAGGAAGAAGCTCTAACTCATTTTTGAATAAAATTCCAACAGAGGCATCGCAGTTATCACATAATACATCTTGTGATCATAAAACATCTTTCGCTAAAAGTGTATGAAAAAAAAAAAAAAAAAAAAGAAAAAAGGTATATAGTTCAGTTCATTTCCACAACAATTCCCACTCTCTTCCTCCTCTCTCTTTTTTTACCCCTCCCTTTCCTCCCTCTTTCGAGTGATTTCAACTCGTGTGTAGCAGACGACACGTAAAGTGGTGCAAATAAAGCCAGTCCTTACGAGGTCGGGGGCCAATATCACGTCTATGTCCGTCAAGATCTGCGATCGAGGGTAATGTTAAATTTTACTTTACCTGCAGTGTCTTGACATCACCTTCCCCTTTTTAGTCCACGCCTGGCTGCAAACAGAGGTGTCACTTTTCACTTTACTGAAAAGAGTGCTACGCTCTGGGAGTCAGATCCTCCACTAATAAAAAACCCTAGAGCCGCGTAGAATTCCTGCGGGCGTAGAGGGGACGGCAATCTCGTACTCTTCGGGGGACACGAACCGGCACGATGATCCCCTCTGGTGTAGACTTCTTACCCGCCTGGTACTGTTTGAATCTTCCTGGCCGTTGTCTGCTTCGCAGGACCAAGGCGGTGACAGGCCTCGATATCCGTGTGTTCCCACCTTAAGCTTCGTTTTGTCTCGAATCAAGGTAAGCACTTTTTTTCGCCACTCTTTCTTCGGTTGATTCTGAATTGCTTGCCCCACCGTCCACTGCTTCGTCGATGCCCAGTATTCTGAGTTGTTTTCCTACGAATGTAGGCTGAAAGTTCTTCCGATCGATATCGGCCAGCTCAGCTGTGTATTTCACTTCCTTCAACGTACGTTTAGCCCCTCCTCACGGCTCTTTCAAGTCTCTCACTTCTCTCTTCAGTCGGTCATTTTCTGTCTGCAACTGAAACACCGCAGATCTAAGTTCATCGATCGTCTGTGCAAGCTTGGAGATTTCTTTCCCATTTGCGCATAACTTCAACATGAGATCCTCGTTGGTCACACCATCGACGGGCGAAGAGGGCAGTACTTTCTCGGGAGAGAAAACTTGATCAACTGACACACTGTCGATCTCCTCCGCCAGCATGTTGTTACTGTCTCTCGGCTCGAAAGCGAATCGCGACAAGTTTCTTTTCACTGTTCCTAAAACTTGCTGTCTTTGTTTCTTCTTTGCACTTTGGGGTGTCACTTTACCCCAAACTAGTATTGGGATCGGGGCTGTTAGAGTCCGACAGTGAGCTGGAAATTCCCCCTGTCTTCTCTTGCGGCCCATCGATCGCGGTACTGGTACGAAGAAAAATGGTTATTTTCAGTACAATCCTGTCATTGCTGATAACGAAAAGATTCAATCGATGCGTAGGGTGCAGTTGTCGTTAATCACTGTTAACGAATCGCCTTCCTTACAGATTGTGTCCCGTACCTACCAGATTTGCGTCCCGTCTTACCAGATTGGTGTCCCGTCATAACCAGATGTGGTCCCTTTCTTTAACAGAGTATGTCCCTTCCTTTACTAGAGTTTTTCCGGGCCATACCAGATTAGGCCCTTCCTACCAGGTGTGTGTTCTTTCCTTTACCAGAGTGGGTCCCTTCCTTACCAGAGTGTCGTCCCTTCTTACCCGGTTGGTGTCCCTCCTTGACCAGATTGTGTCCCATTCATTACCCAGATTGAATGTTCCTTCATTGTAGGGATGGTGCTCCTTCCGTTACAGATTGTGTCCCTTCCTTACCGGATTATAAACCCCTCCTTACCAGATTGTGTTCCCTTCTTGTAAAAGATTGTGTGCACTCCTTACCACATGTATGTCCCTTCCTTACCCAGAGTGTGTCCTTTCCTTACCAGATGTGTCCCTTCCTTACAAGATTGCGTGCCTTCGTAACAAGATTTTGAGTCCCTTCACTTCACCAAATTGTTTCCTCTCCTTACCGATGCTTTTATCACTTCATTACCAGATTGTGTACCATTCCTTACAGATTGCTGTCCCCTTACCATTCCAGAATTGTGTCCCCTTCCTTACCAGATGGCGTCCCTTCCGTACACAGATGAGTCCCTTAAGCACAAATGTGTGTGCCCTTCCTTTACATGAATTTTATTAAGTCCTTACCAGATTGTGTTCCTTCCTACCCAGATTTGGTCCCTTCTCACCATGATTGTGTCCCTTTCCTTACAGATTGTGTCCTTCCTAACAGATGTGTCCCTACCTTACCAGATTGTGTCCTTTCCGTAACCAGATTGTGTCCGCGATCTTTACCAGATTGGTGTCCATTCCTTACCGGATTGTGTCCCTTCCTCACAAGATAGTCTTTCCTTTTTTCAACAAATCTTATCCCTTCCTTGCAAGAATGTTTCTCTTTTGTTTTTTTACAAGATTATATTCCTTTTTCTCGTCAGCCCTTACTAAACAAAAACAACCCTGGTCTCCATTGGCACGGAGAGAGGGGACAGGGCATTTGGCAAACAACGAGGGACGCTTTTTTTTTGACTACAGTACCTTGATAATCATGGCTAACACTTCATACCGGGCTGTATACGTACACAGGAGTGGGCATAACATGCACACCCACACACAAACAGCACAACACGCACGCACCGCCAACGCACGCGCACCGCACGCAACCGCACGCACGCACACACACCACACACACCACACCACACAACACAATGGAAGATAGTTCTTTAAAGGGAAAAGAGGTCTCCCAAACCCTAAATCTATATCTACCTTTAGGGTCTATCCATCGACTTTTATCTATCTATTCTATCTACATCTATTCTATCTATCTATCTAAAACAACAGCAGTGCATTGGAGGATTTTCTTCAATTATGACACGATGGGGATGAGCAAACAACATATACACACAGGGACTTACATATTACTTTAGAAAACAAAAAGAGATTCGGGGAGCAGGGGGGAAGGGGGGAAGGATGGGTTTCTGAGGAGGATTAGAGGTGGAGAAAGAAACGAAGAGAACCCAGGTGTGTTGGGTGTGTGGTGTGGGTGTGTGTTGTGTGTGGTGTGTGTGTGTGAGTATGTGGGTGTTGTGTGGGTGGTGGGCGCGTGTGTAGGCGGGTGGTGGTGATCACAAACATATGCCCTTTTAGAGGTTATGGGGCATAAACAAAAAAACCACAAACACCAATTTGTCCACATGAAGATTTAAATGGGTGCCATGTGTACGCGGGGCACGCGGTGTCACATGAGTGCAAAACACACGTCATAGACAAAGGCCCTAAAAGCCCAGTAAGATTCGTATCAAAAAGCTTAAAGCATGTTATGGCAACGTTAAGTTAAACGTTTAGGTGCCATTTACACTCAAGGCGCTAAATGGGAAAGGGTAGAAGAGTGTTATACGAGAGGGGGGGGGGGGGGGGGGGAAGAAAAAAGGTTAAAATCCAGCATCAAACATCAAGGAAACCGTCTTGGCAAGTAAATAAACCTAAAATGGAAAAAGCCACGGCGAGGGCATTGGCTCTCAAAATACCCCCTTCAACCCCTCACTTCAATCTCTCATTCCTGCACCTCCATCCCTCTTCTCCCCTTACATCGGTCTTTTATTCACCTGTACACTCTTGATCACTCTCTCGTGGCAGGAAAAACATGTAATGGCAGGCTGTCAAGGCCAGGATTGGGAGGTAGGGGATGGGCGAACTATCACACGGACAAGATAATGGTCCACCGCCCTCCTTTGGTCATGAGGTAGCACCCATGACTCAGTCTGTGTGGACAGAGGGGATGAGTGAAGAAACTGAATTATGGGCTTGGCGTGGCCAGTGTTCATGATACCACTGGCATTGAATTACCCACTGGCATATTTTGGAATGTACCTTCTCTTTCGTATCTTCTGTGTCTTTTTTTTCTTTGCTCTTTCTAGCTCTCGCTTTGTCTTTACGTCATCGGTCTCCTTTCTTCCCCCCCCAACAACCCCCCGTTAATATCGTATTACTCCCCTTCCTCATTTTTTTTTCTCGTCAGTCTTAGTCTCCCTTATCTTTTTTTAAGATTATGTTCCTCTTATGAGAAATCAGTCCTCCATCGTCTCTTGTTGTGGTTCTTATTTCGTTTCTTTTTCTGGCCCTCTGTCCTTATGCACTCTTTCTGGTTTCCCTTCGACTTGATTATTGCCTGTAATTTCTATCTTGAAACATGGGGGACCGTGGATTTTTTTTTTCGTCTTACATAGTGTGAAAATGGGGATTGTGCGTCTGCGGAAGGGGAGGACCACATATTACTGCGGGCATGGTTTGGGATCTTCATCCACATTCAATCAAGAGCTAGCAAGTTTACAGATCTTTAGGGGGACGTTTTGATCAAATCGGAGGTTTCTGCTGGTGTTGTACAATCTGAAATCCATAATGAACGGAAAGAACAAGTATCAAAGATTTCTTACTTCGGCCTGCATTGTACCCCAAACGGGCAAGTTTCATTCAATATTATGGCCTCTCACAGGTGCAGCCGGATTTGAAAAAACATGCACCTGTCAACGGAGTTCTTTCTATGAACTGGGCTGTTGTGAATGGGCTCATCTTTCTCATCGTCTTCTATTGCATTGGAATGCACAGTCCTGTGCAGGGGCGGAGGCCAGCAGCCTTCTGTGTAGTGTGTGTGTGGTGTGTGTGTGTCGGGTGTGTGTGTGCGTGCAGTGCGTGCTGCGTGGAGTGCGTCGCGGGTTGTGTGGTGTGTTGAGGGTGTTGCGTGCGTGCGTGGTGCGTGCGTGGTGAGTGTGTGTGTGGTGTGTTTGCGTGCGTGCGTGAGGGAGTTCGGCGTGCGTTGCGTGGCGTGCGTTTGCGTGCTTCGTGTTGTGCGTGGGCGTGCGGGTGCGTTCCGTGGCGTGCGTGAGTTGCGTGCGTTACGTTGAGGGGTGGCGTGGTGCGCTTCGCGCAGCGCGCGTCGGCGCGCGCGAGCGCGCCGCGACGTGTGTGTGTGTGTGTGTGTGTGTGTGTGAGTGTGTTGGTGGTATGTGTGTGTGTGTGGGTGTGTGTGTGGTGTGTGTGTGTGCAACATGCATGCGTGAAGGGTATGCGTGCGTCTTTGTGGTGTGTATGTATGTGCGCTTGTGTGCGTACGTGCGTGCGTGGCCCGCGAGAAAACCCTCAAATGCGTTCGGGGGCCTTTGTGTGCCGGGTCCTCCCCCCTTCTGGAAAAACACTGTCGATGTAAAACGAAAGCAGGTTTTCAGATTCAGAATGAGGGGCAATCCCATTATTAACGGCTTTCTTGCAAAGTTGCCACTTAGTGTGCCCCCAGTCGAGTGCACAGAACTTTCGCACTGACCTCTGTATCTGTAGATCCAACTCCAATCCCAAATTATTCTCCGAGGCCATATTTTCCACTTATTGACTTTGTATAGTAGATTCCAACTTGATCCCAGTTTCTCTGCCCTTTTCTCTTTCACAAAAAACCAGTCCACAGGTTGAAGATTTGGAAAAGCAACTTTTATCCACTTTCTCATTTTTTTGACAAAAATTCATTCGTTAACCAAAAAAAAAATCAAAAAAAAAACGGAAAATCTAGGGAAACCCACTGCACAGGGGAAAAACAGGCAACAACACAAGGAAAATCTTTTTATTTAAAAAAAAAACAGAAAAAGGTGTTTGGAAAGAAGATTTTGAAGGCATTTCTAGAAATAGTTCAGTAATAAATGGGCATACAGAACAAGGAAGGGGAAAATAATCACTTGCGCAATCCGGATATTGATCACCATGATAAAGAAAAAAAAACATCTTCCGTGTGGCAGTTAGGGCAGCCCTAATGGGGACTCCACAACATCTCCGGCCACAGTGCAGGTTGTGGACGTCAAGATTGGTGAACGTATTCACTGTGTAGTCGGGACTGGTGAAACACTGCCCACTGTGATGTAGGAGTGGTGAAAACACTGCCACTGTGATGTCAGGGAATGGGTGAACAGCAGTGCCACTGTTGATGGTCAGGAGTGGGAAACAACTGCCACACTGTGCATGTAGGAATGGGGAAACACTGCCAACTGTGATGTCAGGAATGGTGAACAGTGCCACTGTGATGTTCAGGGAATGGTGACAACCTGCCCCACTGTGGATGTAAGGAATGGGAAAAACAACCCCCCAATGACACTGTGATGTCAGGATGGGGGAAACCATCTGCCACTGTGAGTGCAGGAATGGTAACATCTGCCACTGCTGATGTTCAGGGAATGGGGAAAAAACTGCCACTGTGCTGTCAGGAGATGGGGAAACCCTGCCTACGTGATGTCGGGAATGGGGAACACTGCCACCTGTGATGTCAGGAATGGGGGTGAAAAAAAAAACCAACTTCAACTGTGAGGTCAGGATGGAATTGAGGAACCACTGCCACTGTGATGTCAGGAATGGGGGGGAACACTATGCCACTGTGATGGTCGGGAAATGGGGAACACTGCCACTTCTTCTTCTGGAATGGTCACGTCCGTCGCCATCATGTGGAGGGTTGCGGACAATGTAGTGGTGGGGGGGGGGGGGGGCGGGGCTCTGATGGGGGAGGAAGGTGGGGGCTCTGAAAAGCCAAGGGCCCGGAGTTCAAAAAAAGTATTCAAAGTGGGGTGAGGAAACTGGGCAAGGGAGAGTGAACACAATGGATGGCGTGGGTGGTGATGATGGGGAAAGGGGGGTGCGGATGGGGGGGAGGGGAGGGGGTGCTAATGATTTTTTCTTGTCCTGAGCCCGCGATGACATGGCCCTCCAGTGGGAAGAAAGCTGTATGATAAGGGGGTAAGTGGACCGAATGACCACTCCATGACCCTGAACCTGCATGCAGGACGAGGCGAGCGGAACATGTGAATTACGGTCGATCAGGGCCAATCAGAAGGAGAGATAACAAAATTGTGGAATGGCAGCCCCGACATATAAATCGATTCAAGAAAGCTAAACAAGAAAGGTACAGATAATACTGTTACAGAGATGCAAACAAAGACAAACTTTAAACGACATTCTTGATTCCCCGCGATATCTTTACGTTAAAATCTAATATAGAATCGTCCACCATGAACAGGAGGACATGTTACCTTTGATTAGGAAACAGGTCAGAAATAAAGTTTCATCGTTTGTTGTCGGGCGTGGCATTATTTTTACCCCATGCACAAAAATACTCCCGCCCCCTGATGTCTGAACTGAACCAGTTCAAATTTGTCGGGTTTGTGTCGATTGGTGGGAATGGTGGGTGTGATGCGGTGGGGTGGGGGGTGGGTTGACTGGTCTATGACGGCACCATGCTAGACACGAGGCTGCGGGGGACTGAGTCGAGGCGGGCATGAAGCCGCAGAGGTTTTTGTGGACTGAAGACCCGTGATTGGAATACAAGGCCACTTTTGGTGAAGAGAAACGTGCAGAAGCTGCATGATGAAGCCTTAGAATGACCTGTTGCTTCAATAAAGCTTTGCATTGTTTACAATTGTATCACAAAACCAGTGCGAATGTATGAAAAGATGCGTGCCCAACGGCCTTGGCACTGAGGAGAGGATGGGGTTGATAGTGACTTAGGAACACCAGCGGGGAAAGATTACATCAGTAATTGCACCCGCCGGTTATGGTGATTGGTCCCAGGGGGCGATCATCACCAGGCTGCACCTGGAACATATGGTTGAGTGGTCACATGCCAGAATCATCATCCAGTGCTTTCCCCTACTGTCTAACTGTGATCTTGCGACCATGGGAGAGCTTACCATTTCCTCACAGTTCATGGTGATCTGGTCACCACAGAAGATCACCATTCAACGATGTCACACTGCAACGGGAGAAGATCGTCTTCTGCCTGTTTTCCTATGCAACAAGAGAAGGGTAGTACAGTGGACCTTCTACATGCCTGAAAAATCAGCTGAAATCAGGTGCTAGGGAGGTGATACCACCAGCACCAGAATTCATAGACAAAAACACCGAAAGCCTTTGGACCTTTGACGACGTTTATTAGCCCCGCTGAAAATCACAGCACAGGACTCTCGATAAGATTTTTGTTACAACAGTAGATGATTTTCTTCTTCGGCTCAATAAAATCTGCTTCAACTTGTTTCAGGAGGTTTGAGTACATGTGTCAGGTGGTGGATGTGTTTTTTGAATTTATACAGATTCCACGTCTTCACTCTTCGGTTGGCGGAAATCGAGTATTAGGTCTTAATGATCTTTGGAATCTGTGTATTTAGACTTCACTAACTTGGCTCTCGAAATTGTACGTCAAAAGTTGGAAATTCTTGGATTATTTCATCTGCTTTTTCAAGTCAGCCACGTAAGAAAACTTTTTCGCCTACTCATGAATTGTTCCAACAATCTCTCTTGATGGAAGGTGCTAACCGTGCCGCAGGGGCATAAGTCTGAGCGGTCATTTAATTCAGAAATCGACTTAAAACGCTTTGGACGAAAGTCAAGTATTTTTGCTGTATTTGGTCGTCGCGGCCGATCTTTTGTGCAAAAGAAATGTTAGACCAGACTTAAACCTTCAACGTGTGTTAGAGAGGTAAGTGATACAGTGTAGTGTATGTCGTGCGTCGTTCGGTCATTATCAATTACAGTCACATCAGGGAGGGATTTGTAGTACGTAGTAGGAACGGGAGAGTTCCTTTGTATTGACAAGAAAAAAAAAAAAAAGAAAGAAGCATAGGAGAATATACGTTAAGTGAAAATGGAAATTCCTGTTATGTACGTCACTGCGATATCATGATTATATATCATTATCATCATCATTGATTAGTCGTAGTAGTAGTAGTAGTAGTCAGCAGTAGTAATCGTAGCAGTAGCAGTAGATAGTAGTAGTAGTAGTAGTGTAGTAGTGAGTAGTACCAGTTATTGTTTTGTTGATGCTGTTGGTGTTGATCAATAGTACTTATCTGCGCCCTTTAGTTCGAGACCACACTCTACGCGCTTAAAATCCCTGTTTACACAGCCGACTGCCTACCTGGGCTGAGCCGACGGAAGAGCTGCTGCTGACACTCATCCAGTGCGATTACCCGCGTCTTCGGTCTGTCATTTCCTAATTCAATATTTTCTTTTTCGTGCATGCTACGTCTTATTTGTAATCCGTACCAAACGGCC
>JADBJO010035642.1:10000-12005 GCA_016801955.1 Conus betulinus | reverse complement strand
GCGCGAGAGAGAGTAGAGAGATACCAGACAGACAGACCGAAACAAGAGAGACAGAGCGAGCGAACAGACCGACAACGAAGGAGAGAGAGAGAGAGAGAGACAACAGAGAGAGAGATAGACAGACAGACATTTAGAATACAGAGCGACATACAAAGAGAGAGAGAGAGGACAGAGAGTAAGCGAGATACCCATTATTCTGATTCACACAGGCCGGCAACGACGAGCTGGACTGTTTCCGTTGCTCTCTGTCAGTCATTTACAGGTCCCATCCGACCACACAGATGGGCTCATTTCATAGTCTGTCACTGCAATTGGGGGGGATGGGAGGTGGTGGGGGGGGGGGCGTGTGGAGGGTCATTTACTGCGAAGGAGCAAACACAACAGAGCTAAGCTAGAAACTATGTACACTCGCTTATATTGAACACCTCGTACCCCCTTAACATCCTCATTAAATACAACATAGCTATCTAGAAATCTGTCTAGCATAGCTTATTGAGACGACCATCTTTTTACCATTGACATCCTCAAATCAATACAACAAGCTATCTAAAATATGTACACATAGCTTAGTGAGACGACTATCTACACCCTTAACATCCTCATAAATACAACATAGCTACTAGAAAATATGTATACATAGCTTATTGAGAACGACATCTTTACCATTGACAATCCTCAAATCAATACAACATAGCTATCTAAAAATATGTATACATAGCTTAGTCAGACGACATCTATACTAGTAACATCCTCAATTAAATACAACATAGCTATCTATAGAAAAATATGTATACATAAGCTATCTAGAAAATATGTATACATAGGTTATTAAGACGACATCTACAAACCGTTGCCATCCTCAATAAATACACATAACTAATCTAGAAAATATGTATACATAAGTTATTAGATGACATCTATACCATTGACATCCTCATTAAATGCAACATAGCTACTCTAGAAATAGATGTATACATAGTTTATTTAGACGACATCTACACCTTGGCATCCTCAAATGAATACGACATAGTTATCTGCAAAATTTATACATTAGTTAATAACACTACAGTATATCGATGAGATCCTTATAACACAAAACAAGGCAGATATCTATAAAATGTACATCAAATGTACACGACAGGTATATTACTAACATCTTTAAAATTACTAAACCATCTTTGAAATATGTACGTGATTTAATACCACAAGTATATCACTGGACATCCTTAGAAAACACACACACACACACACCACACACACACACACACACACCACACACACACACACACACACACACCGAAATTATCTACAAAATATGTACATCGATTAATACGCGACAGCTGTACTATTGACATTCTTACCAACAAACACAACGTAGCTATCTATGAAACATGTACATCAGTTGACATTCTTACAACAACTACAATTTAGCTGTCTTTCAGATATGTACATCACTTTGATCACAAGACAGCTATACCACTGACATCCTGAGACCAAATAAACTAGGTACCCTCAGCCATTCCGCTTAATTCCACATTCACAAATTAAAAAAACAAAAGAAAGATATAAAAAAAGAAGAGAAATTATTGAAGCAAATATGACACGTAGCACAACCTACACCTAAAAAGCCTTGTATCCCACAGACACTAACGCATGGAGAGCTAGTGTCAGCTTGAACAACGTGTGCATCGTCACTACCAAGTCGCCACATTACAACAACAACAACAACAACAACAACCACAACCACCACCAAGAAGAAATGAAAACAAGAAAAAAAACAAGAATGTTATAAATTGTAATGAGAGAAAAAGGATTCACACAACCTTTCTACAATATGAATGTGAACGGGCGAAAAAGGCACAAGGAGCAATGGAGAACAAAACACGTGAATCAGGAGGGAACCAAACAAAAGAGTGACAGAGTGAGCAGAAGATGGAATGGTACAGCACAGCATGTTCAGAGCTGGTAGTACAACCTATCTGAAACCCTGGCCGTCTCCTGTGGC
>JADBJO010035641.1:0-12009 GCA_016801955.1 Conus betulinus | reverse complement strand
ATCGACTCTGTCATAGAAAACAACAACAACAACAACAACAACACAACAACAACAACACACACACACACACACACACACACACACACCACAATGCTTGAACTGAGATTCACTGTCTCCAGCATCTCGAATTAGCCAACACGACTCTTGCTTTTCTTGGGCAAAATCTGAAGATGGGCACTAATAAAGCAAAGTGAAAACTGTTGTACGCCCTGTTTGGGACCTTCAGACTGCCAAAGACAATTACACAGTGAGGAAGACGCACCATCGATCTGCCTGCCTAGTGGTCCTCCGGCACTGCCAGGTATCCTGTGTGGAGGGCACACAGGCTCAGCTGCACTGGACCCCACTCAACTACAGGAAGTACATGGCGATGTCTGCTGCCTTCTTTAGGTTTCAGCATGGATAGATAGAATTAAACATTCACTACAGGCTAACTGGTGACCCACCACCAAGAACACCTCGACAGTCCAGATTGTCTTCCTCCCTGCAAAACCAACCATGGTAAGAACTTTCCTCGATACTGGACGAAATACAGCAATGGGTTCGGTTAGCCATCGAGTGCGCACGCGCCAAAGAAGGAAACATGACAAAATGGCAGCCAAAACAACGCTGAGAAGAGGAGAAGAATACGCCAATGGCTAAAGTGAGCGAACAGGAAACAAGCAACATTAAAAAAAAAAAAAAAAAAAAAAAAAAAAAAAAAAAAAAAAAAGTGGGTGGTCAATCTATCAGACCGTATGCTTTCCGGGATGAAAAATCGGTTTTAGAGAAAGGGCTAAATTACGCCATTACTCCCGACAAACTCTCGATTACGGATTTCATTACGACCATAGAAACAGCCTGCGAACTGAACCAAACCTCCCTGAAAAGTACGACATGCTCTCAAGGACCTGAAAACAGATGAGTCCATCGTGGTACTCCCAGCAGATAAAGGAAGAGCCACTGTGATTGTACTGAAAGAGATGCACAAAGAGAAGGCCAAAGAACTTTTGGATGACAGAAATACGTACTAGCCCTTGAAGAAGGACCCCACTAACAGGTACACAACAAAGCTGGTGCAAAGCCTAAAGAAAATGAAAAAAAAAATGAATCGACTTGACCCCAGAACAGCACAAGAAGTTGTACCCCTCTACTGCCGACATCCCCAGATCTTATGGCCTCCCAAAGGTGCACAAAAGAGAGGTCCCACTCCGCCCCATTGTGGCCTCCATAGGCTCTATTACTTACGAGACTGCCAGGTTCCTAGCCGATATCCTAGCACCCCTGGTGGGAGGACAGAACACACCACATAAAGAACAGTGCCGACCTGGTATCCAAACTCAAGAGTTTTATGCTGAGACCTGATGAACAGCTGGTGTCATTCGATGTGACGGCTCTCTTCACCAGCGTCCCTGTCGAGGAGAGTGTGGACATAATTGAACAGAGACTGGAGACGGACACCAGCCTTGCGAAAAGAACCTCACTCTCTGTGAACTGTGAACTCTTGACGCGCTGACTGACTACAACGTACTTCACGTACGATGGGGAGTTCTATCAACAAACACAAGACGCGGCCATGGGATCACCAGTGAGCCCAGTTGTCACCAACCTCTTCATGGAAGACTTCGAGAGAAAAAAGCACTGGCCACCTTCCACTCCCTACCCGGCTACTGGGGCAGATACATAGACGACACTATGGCCCTACTGAAGACAGAGATGGTAGATGAACTCTAAAACCACCTGAACGAACTGCACCCAGCCATAAAATTCACCAGGGAAGTGGAGAGAGAATGACAGCATCGCCCTGCTGGACACCAAGATCACCAGAGAGGGGAACTCATTAGCATTCCAAGTGTACAGAAAACCAACCCCATACTTACCAACACCTCCAGTTCGACAGCCACTAGCTCCTAGAACACAAACTGGGAGTGACCCAAACCTACGTCACCGAACAAATACCATCTGCTCCACTCAGTCTAACCCTGAAGAGGAACTCCGCCACCTCCGGGAAGTGCTGAGCATCTCAGGCTACCCCAAATGGGCCTGGGACCTACCAGGAAGCAAGAAGACCGCTGCCCACCCCTCCACCAAGAAAACGAGCCCCACCCTTGGACATGGCACCATCCCCTTTGTCAAGGGTGTGACGGAAGCCTTCGCCTGCAGGAAGAATGACGTGGTGGTCCACTCTAAGCCCCTGCAACACCATCAGAAGCAGTCTAGTGGCCCCAAAGGACAAAGTGGACAAACTAGAACGATCAGGGCAATCTACGTGATCCAGTGTGAAGATTGTGACCAGACATACGTCGGAGAAACATAAAGAAAATTGAAACTCCGTATCAGAGAACACAAGAGAGAATCATCACCAGTCGGGGAAACACTTGAACATCAGCAGATATGAGTTCTCCCAGGACAATGTCAGCGTCCTAGACCAGGAACCTAAATGGTTCCAAAGAGGAGTAAAGGAGGTCATCTACATCGCGGCCACGTCTCCTTCCCTCTACCTAGACCTGGGGCGACGCAACCTACCAGCAGCCTACACTCCCCTTGTTCGGGTCGCGTGACTCGAGTTCATCTCGAGATCACGGGCACCGAATTCAACTCACTCAGCGAGACATTCGGCGCTGACGAATGCCTCTGGATAGACGCCGAAAGCTTCGCTTCGGCTAAACTTTCCTGTGTGAAATGGTAGAAGACTGTGTTTAATGATGAGAAAAATGTCCTCACATGACCAGCCCCCCCCCCCCCTCCCCCCCCAGATGAGGAGAAAGGCCACGTCTTATTTCATGTACACGAGTTGAAAAATCCTCTACTATAAAAAACGTTGCTCCCTTTAAATGTCCTCTTTTCTTTCATGATACGCGATTTGTCCTTGTGAAAGGAGCAACGAAAAATGATAGGAGTGTCTGATTTTTTATTTAACGTGTGAGCTCTACCAAACTCGGTGTCCCTCGTCAGTCTAAGTTTATCTGAAATGAGGTCATGAATTTTACCTTCACTCCGCTCAGCAGATTCATTCTGACCTCGGGGAATACCGTAGATGATCAGATTATTACGTTTAGATCTTCAGAACCAAGGTTGGGCCCATGTAGAACTAGCTAGGGTGCCAAGCTAGAACCAAGGTTGGGCCCATGTAGAACTAGCTAGGGTGCCAAGCTAGAACCAAGGTTGGGCCCATGAGCACTTCTAGACTGTCCCCAGCTGGTTATCCCTAGCCAGTTGCCTAGCTTATGCCAAGATTGATTCTAGCTTTTGGATCTGGACAGGAAAAGAATGAAGAAAAGTTTTGGATTGTTTTCGCCTAGAGACCACGAACATTTCAAAATACTAAAAACACATTGTTTTTTTAGCTTTGAGCGCCCTGTCTTCCAAAGAATACGTAAAAGTTAAACCAAAGAAAAAAGAACGCCTAAGTACTCATGAATACTCATTCACAATTTGTTATTGTTTATCATAGTAAAACCATTTTCTCGTGAACCAACATGCCCCTTCAAGAAATATTGTAATTCCACATCTTTCCTCACTCACGATCAGTCCAAGTCTATTGGCAGTGTTACTGAATGTATCTACCTGGTTTTGAAGACCAGTTATGGTACGGAAAGAAAGAACAACATCTTCAGCAAAAAACATAATAAGAATATATAAGCAATGTCTGGAGACAGGCTTTTCCCATGTTTTTCAGATAATGCAACGTCATTAGCGAGTTCTATTAACAATAGCGAAAGTGCAAAGGGCTACAGTTGTCACCTTGTTTCAAACCACGAGGACACATAATGGCTTCAGTAAAATCATTGTTTGCCCAAACTCTTGCTTGTACTACTTGGTGCATACTTTTGCCTTGTACATCATTTTCATTCAGTATTAAGCGCGAGTTATTTATGTTTACCAAATGGAAGAATTTTTTTGAAAGTTGATGAATGCTTCATAGAGTTTTCTGTCAGAAGAAAGCTGTTTCTGTACAAGTGATACTAAAGTAAACATGAGGTCAACTGTGCAACATCTCTTCCTAAATCCTGCCTGTGATTAATTAAATGCATTATATTCTTCAACCCAGTCTGTAAGACGTTCGTTCAGGATAGAGTGTGTATAATTAACCACTTACATTTACCAATGCCATACCTCAGCAACTGTTCAGAGGTTTAACATTACCTTTTCATGCAGATGATGTGTAATTGCTTCAGACCAGATGATTGGACATGTTCCGAAATCAAATAGTTTATTGAAACTATTGGTCAAAAAAGAAATGACTAATGGAAGAGCATACGTGTAAATGCACGTCCACATTCACCAGTTCCAGCAGCTTTACCATTCCGAAGTGATCTTATTGCATTTTAACCTCTAATGATGCTAATTCCGAGTCTAGGGTGCAAGTATCTAAATCACAGCTGAAACAAATGCCACTGTTAATAATGTTGGCCATCTGAATATTTAAAGGTGCAAAACGATCGCTAATTCCAGCATATAGCTCGTTTACTTGTTCAAAGTCATTATCAACTTACGAAAGTGGTTGTACCATTCTTCTTCTTGTGCTTCCGTACATACCTTTGCCTTAATAGTCCCCCAGAATTTGTTGGAGTTATTTTCATTTGTCTCAAGAGTAGCCAGTATGCGTATTTTCTCATTTATTTGTTTTCTAACGAACAATTTTTTTTTATTATCTTCAGTTGCTAGAGTAAGCAAGCCTCAATTCTTCGACCTGTGTTGCGTTGTTACAATAAGTTTTTTTTTTTTTTACCTTTTTTTTTATTTTTTTTTTTTAAGGACAGACAAGCGGTTACATGTACAAACAAAGTCAAGACAGAGTTAGCCTAGTAGAGGGGCAAGGGAGAGGGAGGACGTGGTGGGGGGGGGGGGGGGGGGGGGCGACGGAGCGGATGCGCCGAACGCCAGGGCGCCCGGCTCGCGGGAAACAACTCTCGACAAAACAGTGCGGATCCACTGCAGTAGTACAGCGTTGACGGACAGTTGGGGGGGGGGGGGGGGGGGGGGGGGGGGGAGGGGGTGGGAGGCGGTGGGGAGGAGGGAAACGGGTGACAACGCACAACAAAGGTTTACGCTCACACACCAGAAGCACGAAGGCACCCAGTAAAACAACCAGTAGCACACGCACGAATCCAACTACGAAGGAAGGAAAAAATAAGAAATGAGGGGTAGGCCACGGCCGCACACAGGGACCACAAACTACACAAACTGAAGATAACGTTGAAAAGACACCAGAATACGACATGAGTGTGGGGAACGAGAGAGGGAGATAGTGGGAATGAAAGAAGAAAGGAAGATGAGAGTGGAAAAAAGAAACCTATCCTTTGCATGTTGGAATGTGGGGGGATTATTAGATAAATTAACGGAACCAGACTTTTTAGAATTTATCATATATTTTGATCTGTGCTGTTTAACAGAAAAAAATTACTTCTAAATTAAAATTCCAGGACTTTTTGCAGTCACATTTTCCAGCAGTCAAATTTACCAGAATGGGAGGACCCTCTGGGGGAACAATCCTGCTGATAAAAAGGCTTATCTGAATATGTCCAACTGATAAATACCGACATGGAAAATTTTACTCTGTGTGAAGTTAATGAAAAGTCTATTGCATTGTGAAAAAGACATTTTGATGTTGGGTACATATGTACATCCAATAGATAGCCGATATAATTCTGACAAAGATTACTCATGCACATTGGAGCTAACTGAACAATACATATTTGCACAAACAGAACAAGGAAATACGTCAATTAAATCATTGAGGAGATCTCAGTGCCTGTATTGGGGAATGGAGCTTGATATCGATGATGAAAATGAGATTACGGGAAAAGAGCAGGACGTGTATGCACGTAGGTCTAAAGATCCCCACACAAATGGTTTTGGCAAGAAACTAATCGAATTTTGTATAACATTTAATGTGACTCCACTAAATGATCTTTGCATTGGAAAGTTCGAAGATGCATACACGTTTTACTTCGAAAGGGGTAATAGATTATTCTATATGTTCTGTTGAACTGTTAGAAAATGTGAACAAGTGTCAGGTAGTAGAGAGAATTGAAGCTCAGCACATGCTTATTATGATGGAAGTACAAAGCACACTATCCAATGCACAAGAGAACGATGGCAAGAAATCTTACGTGAAGAAACTAAAGTGAGATCCCACAAAGCAACAACAGTATGTCCAGTTTCATAGAATTGGAAGAGGCAAAACAACGGAGCAAGTAACGGACGAAATACAAAGAGATGTAGACACGAGTATAAACAGATTTAATAAGCTATTACAAGAGGCAGGGAAAGACATGTATAAAACAATAGTATCGGAGGAAAATATAAGACTACAAACAGCTGGTATGATAAAAAAAGCCAAATCAAAAAGAGAGAAGCAAAACAAGCACTCGATAGACTGACACGGACGAAAAAGGACAAACCCCAACCATTTATGAATAAAGGAGAGAAGCATACAGGAATAAAAGAGCAGTATACAAAGATACAATAAGAGAGTTAAAAAAAAAAAAGCAAAAATACGACACACTAGTGCAAAATCGCAAGGACAGCCAAATGTTCTGGAGCACCATAAAAAGTATTAGAAGAAAGAAGAACACATTACCGTCTATTAATATTACGCAGTGGAAAACGCATTTCGAAAGCATCTTGAATCCACAAGACATAGAAATACTAAACAACAGAGAAGAAGGACCACAAGAAGAAGAAGAAGTGTGAAACGAGATTCATGTACAATAATTAGACGAAGAGATAACCGAAAACGAAGTAAGATCAACTGTAGAAAAATGTTATAGTGCCATTCTTAACGAAATTACGGAATGGTGTGTGTGTGTGTGTGTGTGTGTGTGTGTGTGTGTGTGTGTGTGTGTGTGTGTGTGTGCGTGCGTGCGTGCGTGCGTGCGTGCGTGCGTGCGTGCGTGCGTGCGTGCGTGCGTGTGTGTGTGTGTGTGTGTGTGTGTGTGTGTGTGTGTTCGCTCTTGATCTTACTCTTTAGGGTCCAAGAAGGAAGCAACAGCCTTCTTGTTCTCCTGCATTCTTCAGTAATTCATATGTACGTGTGCTTTTTTTTTTCCGTCCACACAAGATGGTTATCATTTATTCTTTATTTGTTATCCATTTCTGTCGATTCCTATGTTGACGATCTGTCTACCAGGCACTAGGAAGAAAGAACTGTCCTTAAAGTTCCACAGAAATATATTTTCCTGATGTAGACGATTTCATCTCGACGTCCCCCTCTCCATACCCTCTTGAAAAAAAGAATACATACATACATACATACATATACATACATACATACATACATATATATATATATATATATATATATATATATATATATATATATATATATATATATTATATATATATTTGAAAGGAACCAGGGGTACTATAATGATTCTAGACAGCACTGAATTTGTAGACCAATGATTGCACGTCAGGATCACACTGATGCGTGATATTTTCACTACACATCTTAACGTGTTGTCGTTCTGGTGGTGTAATGCAGTGTACATGCGATAAATCCCCTTCTTTAGATTTCGAGGGATGGTTATCCCCGACTGCCATGATGGCCTGACTCTATGTGAGTGTGGATGTTAAATCTGGATGTGTTTGTTCATTACCGTAAAGGACGGGCGAGCAACTGTAGAAACCACCAGCCACACTGCATCAATCATGTGCAACAGGCTAAAGGTCTGGTAACCCGTCTAACACATCGTATGCGTCCAGGACTCTAGACTGTCCCTCAGACCTCCAGCCTACTCTCCACTCTGCAAAGTGGCCTTTGACGGGGATTTACAGCGAAGCGCGTTTCCTTACTATACACGTGTACAGCTTTTGAGAAATGCAACGAGGGATTTTGTTGTTGTTGACTGTCGACGTCCCGTTAGCTTGTGGCCAGCCGCAATCATTGCTCTTGTGTTCCTTCTGTAGAATAGAAGGGAGTGGAGGCGGGACGAGAGAGAGAGAGAGAGAGAGAGAGAGAGAGAGAGAGAGAGAGAGAGAGAGAGAGAGAGAGAGAGAGAGAGAGAGAGACAGACAGACAGACAGACAGGCATACAGGCAGACAAAAAGGCTCAGCTAGCGCATTTACTCTGAAAATCCACAGGAGATATCTCAATGAGCTGAACTGGCATCTATTTCATTCTCATGTCTTTATTTCGTTCGGTTGTTTTTCGGACTAGCTTCTGTCTGTTGCGATTGATACTATTCGTGTCTGCTCGTTTGTCGACACTATTGTTGTCTGCACCTTTGTATTTTGTTTTTGCCAGCTGTTTTTATACCAAAGCATACATTGATACGAAATATCATGCAAAGTTTGTGTGTTTGTTCCTGGGTGGTAGATCTTTTTATTTTCTAATTTTCTTTCAAACTGAATGACCACCAGGTGGAAATCATAAATATATGGTTGAGCATGATATAGTTCACTTTACACTGGCTTTTCAAGATCATGAAGGAGAAGGAGGGGAGAGGTGCAATTTTGCATGGATATCACTTACAACATGCCACCTGTCACACAACATTGGATGCCCAGCTGCTAAACAATGCTCATGGCTATACTTGTGTCCGCCAGCCACGTATGAGAACAAATTCACAGACGTAACAGTATTTGCAACCATCTGCTACTACTGGCGGCAGTCTGTCTTCTGTCTTCTGCCCATCAGCTGCCAGAAGGTCTGTCTGTAGCGGGACCCCATGCTGTAGTAGATGGTGATGTTGAAGGTGGCGTTGATGTAAGACATGATGTCCGTCAACCAGATGAAAGTGAAGAACAGGTTTTGCTGACGCCGTCCAATATTAATCTCTGGCACAAGCAGCATCACCACCCTGCCAACTCATACATTACTGTGTTAAAGCAGCAGCAGCAGCAGCAGCAGCAGCAGCAACAACAACAAATACAACGACAACAACAACAGCAACAACAACAACAACAACAACAACAACAACAACAACAACAACACACACACACACACACACACACACACACACACACACACACACACACACACACACACACACACACACACACACACACACACACTCACAATTGCATATGTAAGTTACAGGATTAAAACAAAAACAAAAAAAACAAAAAAAATTCCTATATACTAATTCGCTGCATCAGAGCCACACCAGTGTCATGGACAATACGACCGGACAATCAGCGGGATGAGAGAGAGAGAGAGAGAGAGAGAGAGAGAGAGAGAGAGAGAGAGAGAGAGAGAGAGAGAGAGAGAGAGAGAGAGAGAGAGATGCTTACTGATGAGTGGAATGACGCAAGGTGTAGCATGGAGTCGTTCGGAATTCCAGTCATCGCATAAGTAACCCATTTGTCTTAGTGATGTCAGGCAATCGCAGTGGTATAACCAATCGCGCGGCTGGACCTAGGTGCCTGGATTATATCTGACAGTTAACCGCACAGGGTCTATCGTTCTCGAGCCTATGATTGTTTAATATACCTGTTGAGGTATCTTATCTTGTCCATATCTGAATCCGGTCTTTTCTATATCTATCTCTATTCTCGTATCATCGTCATCGTCTTCAACATTCCTCGCATCTCCTGTCTTGGGCTTATCACACATCGCTGCATTCTACACTTGTCGCCAAGTTCTTAATAATAATATAATAATAATAATAATAATAATAATAATAATAATAATAATAATAATAATAATGTATGGATTTTATATGGCGCAATTCTTGGGTAAAACTCATTGCGCTCAACACACACTCAAACACTCGCACTGACATGTGTTCACACACACACACACACACACACACACACACACACACACACACACACACACACACACACACACACACACACACACACACACACACACACACACACACACACACACACACACACACACACACACACACACACACACACACAGGCGCACTTATCAAGTTCATCGGTTCAAGCGTAAACAATACAGTTTTGCATGCAGTACATAAAAAGTCAGGTCAGAATAATAGGCACAGAATTCAGATATCATGGTTGAAGAAGGCTTTCCTAAAGAAGTATGTTTTTTAACTCTTACCTGAATTTTGATAATGTGGGCAGGTCACGCCAGCTATCAGGAAGAGAATTCCAAAGAGTGAGCGCACTAAAGCTAAATGCTCTCTCACCGACTGTCTTTAACGAGCGCCTAGGAATTTTCAGAAGTTTTTGAGAAGATGAGCGAAGAGACTTTGTGTGCTTGTGAAGGAAAAGACTGATCTGATATGCTGCAGGGAAAACTATGTGACTATACGTATTAACGAAAAACAAACAAACAAACAAACAAAAAAAAACCCTATTTATTCGTCAAAGTGAAGACGCTGGTGTTTCCGTGTGACAGAGAAAAGGAGAAAGGGATTGTTTTAGTCTGTTTAGGAGAATTGGAACTAGTCCCGCGCGCTGAGGATTTTGTGACTATAAGTGCTGTGAAGAAAGAAAAGACTGATAATTTCCAATGCTGTGTTGTGAAGTTTTAAGGTGAACAGTAACTGCGATTTTATATATACATACACGAAGATATCTGTGGGTTTACGTGCTTCCTGGAATCGAATGAACGTTGCTTCAACAAGCCGATCACGACCGACAGCGAGTAACCCGGTTCCAAGAGAAGACGACGGAACCAAGATACGTATCATTCGACAAATATCCGCACACGCATGCATACACGCATTAATGTACACATCTTGTTAGTGGCCTGGGGTGAGTCAGTGAATGAAATCTTTGTCATAACGCATCGTCTATTATCGTTATCACATTGACCGCCGATCATCATATCATCAATCATTTTCATAGTTACATAAATAAATGTTTCGAACTCGTCATCGTGCTCTTCGTGTCTGATAGCCTGAATCAGAACGCGGGGTGAGGGAACCATCCACCCGCACCTCACCACATCCACCCCCCTGCAGTGTGACAACCAGATTACTTCCACATTTTGGGTATTTATGGTCTTATCAGAGCTCCAAAGCTGGTGATGTGATGTTACATAATAGCAGAGATAACGCGAAAAGACAGTTGTGGCACAGAGCAAGATTACCTATATGTTTGGAACAACAGCAGAACATAGGGCTTTAACCAACTGTGCCTATCGGAGGAGAGGAGTAGGAAAGGAAGGGAGGACAGACCACTGCTGTACACTTGGCTGATTCTCTTCTCTGCCGTAAAAGATACTGGCAACAGGAGTGCAAAAGCATCTGCCTTCCTCATTACACTGACCTCATGGGCCCGCTCTGACATGAGAGGGGAGAGACTAGGACAGCTGAGAGGTGAGAGACTAGACATGAGAGGGGAGAGACTAGGACACTGTTCCAGCTGAAGACAGGGTCAGCTCTCCCCTAATCACTTAGTGCCGTAAAGGAAAGGTAATCAAGTGCACCCCCTGTGTGTATTCAACGGTATATCACTAGTCCCACTTGAGAAACCTGAACCTCCCTGCAGAATCTGACACCCTGTCTTTTCTCTCAAGATGGTCGAGCAGTACACAACTTGCTGACTTGGAAGAATCTTCACTACTTCATTAAACAAGGTGAGCTGCTTGACATCTTGGTGTGTTTGTGTGTGTGTGTTGTGTGTGGTGTTTGTGTGGTGATGTTGTGTTGTGTGTGATGTGTTTACGTATGCGCACACATGCGTTCGGGGGTGGTAGGTGGTGTTGTGGGTGGGTGTTTGTTGTGGTTTCTGTGGGGGTGTTGGGTGTGGGGGGGTTGGGGGGTTGGTGTGGGTGTGGGTGTGGGTGGGGGCGGGGGGTGTGTCGCGCATGGTCGTGCCGTGCATGCGGGCCCGGCGGGGATGGTGGGTGCTGCGGTGGGACGGGGGTGGTCATGGGGGGGACAGGGGGCACGGGGGGGGGGGGGGCGTGGGGCAAGAACATGGCAAGTTGCCACACCCACACACACACACACCCACACACACAAACACACACACACACACACACACACACCACAATACAACGCGCGCCCGCCCCCCCCCCCCGCATCAGCACACCAAACACCTTACCAAGAGCGAGAGAGGCATTGAAGGCAGCGACCGGCACATAGAAAGAAGGA
>JADBJO010035640.1:0-12009 GCA_016801955.1 Conus betulinus | reverse complement strand
TGAGTGTGGCATCATCTGTTGATCTGTTCTGTTGGTATGCGAACTGAAACGGGTCTTGGTACTGTGTAGTATCTTTTAAAACATAACCGAGGACAATTCTGTGTGTGTGTGTGTGTGTGTGTGTGTGTGTGTGTGTGTGGTGTGCGCGCGCGCGCGCGCGCGCGCGCGCGCGTGTGTGTGAATGTGTGTGTACGCGTGTGTGCTTATGCGTGCGTTCTCCTGCGTGCATGCATGTGTGTGCGCTTGGGCGTGTTGTTTGTTTGTCGAGACGACGAAGACCATCTAGTCGTCCTGGGATCGGGCGCGAGTGCGTAGATGGCTGGTCAGGCTGATCTGCGCCCGGAAAGACCGACCTATCACAGTATGGACTGGGGATGGTGGCGGCGGTTGTGGGCATACGTATGTTGTGGTGGGCTTAGACGAATGCGAATGCGTGTGTGTAAGTGCGCGCGCACGCGCGGTCGCGTGTTTGTATATGCACTTGGTTATTTGCGTAGAATAGCTTTTCAGAGGATGGACTAAGTTGATATTGATTCACAACAACACCAACAATGATAATAATAGGCTTACTACTACTACTACTACCACTACTACTAATTCTACCAGGAAAAAAGTGAATGAGTGAAAATGATAACAGTATGACTAAATTGAATAACAATATAACGCAACTTTACACACACACACACACACACACACACACACACACACTATTGAGCAAACCAGTGGACGTACGGTCAAAATCACCACTCTCCATACTCCCCCCCCCCCCCCCACACACACACACACACACTCTCTCTCTCTCTCTCTTCACCACCAGCATAAGCGTAACCACATATTCCCCCACTTCCACCCCCTACCATCCTACCTACACTAGCACGCATTTCGAGGGAACGCGCACAAGTCCATAACATCCCAACCCACACCCCCCCCTCCACCAATTACACAAACACACACATGAAAAAAGACCACCAGAAAAAAATAAAAGAAACTGAACCAAAATACCAAGAACGAGTAATTTCGAGTCCACGGTGAGAAATTTAAACGAATTCATCAACTTACTCGATCTCCAGCGCAGCAAGTGAGAGCGAAACGTTCCTTTTTTACTCTGCACATTCACCGCAGCCTCAACAGACCAAACGAACAACACTCGCCGCGCTGCATTGTGGAGATCAGCCTACGTCCTTCGCGCAGTTCAGTCTTTTCCCCGCGTGCTGTGAGTGGATGGCCACGCGACTGCACGGGATTAGACTAACCCGTCGACATGCGCAGCTTGAGAGAGGGAGAATGCACACACACACACACACACACACGAGGCAGCATACAATGGTCATATTTGTCAAAAATGAAGAGAATCGGAAGTAGGCCGGAAGGCGACCGTTTTTTTTCTGTGTGTGTGTGTGTGTGTGTGTGTGTTTGAAGAGAGAAGTGTGTGTGTGCGTGCGTGCGTGTGTGCGTGTGTGTGTTTTAAAGTTTGAATATCCAGTGATACCGTCTTTCCCCAAGTCTCCCTCTGTGTGTTCTGTGTCCGTAAGTGGTGTAAATGACTATTTCCTATAGCTTGTTTGCTCATATTATACACCTTTCATGCACTCTCCTTGTCAGTGAAAGCGTCGGATCAAATAATTCACCTCTAGAACTGAATGCGTATCTCAAGCCAGTAACATGCCTACACAAACTGCAAACAAAGAAACAAACAAACAAACATGCTGTTGAGAACAATTGTGAGGCTGGATGATTATGCTGCTATATTTCGTGATCAAAGGAATGGAGTTGCAATATCTATGACAGATACAGCGATTGGTCTAATTGATTGATGTTGGTGAACCAGTTACAAATGACAGGAGTTGTCTGTCTTGACTTCCAAACAACGAAGGGTAGGCAAACAGTCAGTACGAATCAAACTTAGATCTAGTTGCAAAGTGAGACTAACTTTCATTCATACTGACTGCTACCCCCTGTTGTTTTGTATTTCTGTTTACGTCATCAGTGTGTGTGCAGTTGTGATCGCTGTATACGTCTTTCGATCATTGTATACTATTTTTCATTGATTCGTATTTCGTTTCACATCCGTTTTTTTGTCGTGTACGACTCTGCATTATCTCCCTTCTGACAGCCTCGTTTTCATTCAACGCCCTCTCTTGGCGCTGAAGTGAATGAAGAAGATAAGTGATTGCCGTTCATTTTCGTTGTCCTAATTGTTTGTATCTTGCCCGAGGAAGACCTAAGAGGTCGAAACACATTGTGTTTTGTCTTGTAAAATCTTCATCCTCGCGTATTAAAAATCAGTGAATCAATCAGCCAGTCACTCTTTTTCTCTGTCTCTGTCTCTCTCTCTCATCCATCCCCCCTCCCACCCATACACATACACACGTGCGTGCCGCACACATGGACAGTAATCAAACTCGTTTCCTAGGTTATTATATACTTTAGCAAAAATGATTTTAGGAATCGTTTCCAAAACATGGGGTGTAAATTCATGTTATATATTACAAACTGAAGGCTTAGAAACCGATAAGAAATGAAACAGGCGAACAAAATTCACTGTATTATTCTGAAGACTTCAGAAGAATAGACTGTCAGAAGAAAAATTACACAGCGCCACGATTTGAAGGTTGGAGGGGGAAGGAGGGTGGAGGGGGCGGCTCTACACTATTCACGCCCTGTTTCACACTGTTGTGGATTTAGAGTATGCACTGGTATGGAAACGAACACGTAAGTTATTGATGTTAAAATGCACGCACTCTGCCCAGCAGAGCAATTTTTGTGCTCATCACAGCTTGAAAAGACATCACAATAACCCAAAACATTTAGTATGTCAATAAGGTCTCAAAAAGGAAAATTATGATTTATGAACTTTTCTGCATCGTTGCAGCGAAAGTCACAGATGCGTTATTATCTCTTAGTGTATACAATCAAGAGTTCTTTATTATTAGCAGTACACGTTAGGTCACTCACAAACAGGTTGTGAAATGGCAGTTATAATGTCTGATATGTGAATGTTCGCATTCTATGAAACAACAGAAAAGGATGATTTTTTTTTTTTTTTTTTTTTTTTTTTTTGCCACACTGGATGAAAAATAAAATCCCTCAAATTCTCACGTCCCATGAACGAACAAAAATGGATGATTGTTTCCAAAGATGGACGAAAAAAAAAAAAAAAAAAAAAAAAGAAAAAGAAATTCCTGATATTCTGTGAAACAACAGATAAGGATGGTTGTTACCACACTGGACGGGAAAAAAAAAAAAAACCGTCAGATCTGACAAACTTTGACAGAACAGATAAGGCTGATTGTTGCCACAACTGGACAAACAAAACAAAACTAAACTAACCAGCCGCCGTGACGAAATGGTTAGCGTCGCGGACTTCCGGCTGGGAGGTCGCGGGTTCGATTCCCATCAGAGTCATGCCGCGACTGGCTCCTACCCAGAGTTGAGTCTGCTACGGGCTGAGCTGGGAAGACTGGGACCACACAGTTGAGTTTCATCCACTTAATGGATGCGTCTCTGAGAGTGTCGTTCAAATTTCATGACCAACATTGCAGGTGTCTGTATCTTTCGCGCCTGATTGGCGCCGGGATATACTATGCAAGGAAGCGTAGAGTACAGCCCTGTCATGCAGTCTCAGACCGAAATGGAAACCCGTAGCATCATCTTTATAATCCTCATTCTCATCGATCAACATAAAAGAATATCAAATTCTGTGGCCCTTTATGCCCTGCTCTCGTGGTGACCTCAGTGTCGATGTCCTCTCCACGTCTGTGACCTTGGTTTGGTTCCGTCGGGGTCACCGGTATCGGCGAATCCGTGGGGGCTGTCGTTGGACGGACGTGGTGGCGCCCTCCGGAGGGAGAGCTCACACACGCCGGCTCCGCGACTAAGCAATTATTGTCGTCAGTAGGGGGCTTAGTAGGTGGTGTCCTACGTATGCTGGATCAGAACAGGCGCCACTGACCACCCTAAGTGACTCGGCAGCAGTGCAGTGTCTCCTCCGGTGAGTTGCCTCTTGAAGCCTTGACATTGACTGCTCCCTGTGGATTGCCAGTGCCGGAGCTGCGGCGGGACCGACCAGGCTGTGGCTGTGGACGGGGTGTCGGAATGAGTGGCGTGGGCGCACTGCCTCTAAGGTGGCATAGAGGTTGGGGGAAAAAAATGAAATAAATAAACTAAAACAATAAAACTCAACCATATACAGTGAAGAGAAAGATCTTGAAAGGATAATAATTTTGTTTTTCATCCTCGTAACACAGTAGTCCACATGTTTACACAAAAGACCCAAGTACATGTACGTGCAGCAGTTCTGCCAAACTTCTCGTTTGACTCTCTCCGACAGGTATCTAAAATGAGTTCTGGTGTGCTGCGGTGTCCTCACCTTCAACATACTCACTTTCACACTTCTTTTGAAGCCAGAATGACTGCCAGAGTCGGCAGCGCAATTTCCTTCTTTCGGCTTTCATGTTCTGTTTCGCGCCGGATTTCATACAACCTCTTGAGTAATTTCAATTTTTGCCTTTAGCGACAGGCCTTTGCGACGTGCAGACGCCTTGATAACATGGCTTATGGAATCAAAAGCCTGGCACCCCAACAACCTCTCCTCCTGCACCCCACCCTCCTCTCTCTGGCATGTCTCCTCCGTCTACAGTCGCTGAATTTGCTTCCACCTGAGTCGACTGCTCTGCTTCGACAATCGCTGGCACTCGCGTTACAGACCATTACAATACGAGCTTCTTGCTTACGAATGACAGAGGTGACGTTTGCCCAAACAACAAACATACAGTAAAAAAAAAAAAAAAAATACTATGTACTTTAATAAATCTGCCTATGCTAAGCTGTGTAAGAAAATGATATACGCTCAGGTTATGCATGTAGTCAAATACATATATAAATGTGTGAACTATATTTAGAGCAACGCATGAAAAAAAAAAAAAAACCTCTGCATTTCATATGGTATGCTGACACTCCTCTATCTCCCTAGAACAGCCTGCGACGGTATGAAGCAATACACATCGCAGCGAACTAACCAACCATTTTTGAGAAAAGTAACCACTTCGTTATATCCGGCTAGAACTCTTCGCGGAGCTGGACATTAATGATTCGCTACAGGCGGCTGCTTCGTTACAACCGGCGTGACCGCCCGCTGGGAACCCCAGAACCATTTTGTTGTAAGCGGCATTCCGTTACATCCGACTTCGTTACATCCGACGTATCTTTAGTCATGTAAAGAAGGATTTTTTGCCGGGACCAACCCTTTCGCTTCGTTATATCCGGCATTCGTTACATCCGACTTCGTTATAAGCGGCTTTGACTGTATCATTAAAAACAAAAATGCCTTGTTCCAAAATGTAAATACTGTTCGAGCGGCAGCGATGCTTTTTATTTCTGGGTCACCTATGTAGACTACACTCCACGATCTCGTGTGTGTGTGTGCATCAGTGCGCGCGCACGCGTGCCCGTGTGTGTGTGTGTGTGTGTGTGTGTGTGTGTGTGTGTGTGTGTGTGTGTGTGTGTGGTGTGTGTGCGCGCGCGCGCGCGCGCGCGAGTGTGATAGTGTGGTGTGTGTGTGTGTGTGTGTGTGTGTGTGTGTGGTGTGTACGTGCATGTATATGCGCACACGCGCGTGCGCGCGTATGTGTATGTGTATGTGTGCGGGCGCGGGCGCATGCGTAGCCTAAAAGTCGTGATGCTATCTTGTTTAGCGCTCTTAAAAGCACGACCTCTCCTTCAGCTATACGACTGTGTTGACCCCCTTCTTTAATTATTTTTGTTCTCTGTGCAAAAAAAAAAAAAAAAAAAAAAAAAAAAAAAAAAAATCAACACGAAAACATTCTCCAAGTACAGTATTGGAACACAATATTCTGTTCGTCGAGGTTGTAATACCGTTTCCTGTTTCATATGGGATGGCGCACAGATCTGAAAAATAAGGCTAAATCCACATCTGTTTCGCGTACGCACGCATTCTATCTCTGCGATTCATGTCATACTCTTGTACGTTGAGGATACAACGGATATAAATAACCTGCACACATCCTGTCCGACAGAAGGTGCACACACGAAAGCTCTAAAGTGTGAGGATTTAAAAAAAAAAAAAAAAAAAAAAAAAAAAAAGCAATGACAGTGACTGACAGCCTGACAATGTGACCCATTTATGCCTGATATGACAAAGGAAGTTTCAAGCGAATGATAAATGATGAATAATGGAGTTGTTGTATCTCGGCTCTACCCAGTTGATGTGTAGGCCTGTTTGTAGTTGTGTGCTTGCGAACGTGTGTGTGTGGGGTGTGTGTGTGCGTGTGCGTGTGTGTGTGTGTGTGTGTTGCGCGTGCACGCATGCCGGTTTCAGCGCACGCGCGTACGTTCGTATATGTATGTGAGCGCACGCTCCTCTGTGTGTAGATGTGCATGTATAGGCCTACCTGCGTATATGCATATATATGTGTGCATCAATGTATGCTTGCGTATATGCTGCATGTGTGTAGGCATACTACTGCTTAACTGCGTGCCTATTTGTGTATGTGTGAGCACGTGTGGAGATGAATGAACGTGAGAGGGGGGAGGGAGGAGAGAGAAAGACAGGCAGACAGAAACACAGAGAGAGAGCGAGAGCGAGAGAGAGAGAGAGAGAGAGAGAGAGAGAGAGAGACTGACAGACAGACAGGTAGACTGAGTAGACTGAGAGAGAGAGAGAGAGAGAGAGAGAGAGAGAGAGAGAGAGAGAGAGAGAGAGAGAGAGTTTCAAGTCAAAATTTTGTTTTGAAATGGTACTTTGAATAAGCTGAATCAGCTTTTTTGTCTATCAAGCCATCTGCAAAAACAAAACGAAATGATTAGCATAAAAGTGAAAAGGATAATTATGTCAACACATCCGAATAAAGAATGTTATCATGTAATTTGCGTTCGGAATCTTTTGGACGTGAACAGCGATTTTCTTTTTTCTTTAGTTTCCAGTCCCCCCCCCCCCCCCCCCCCCCCCCCCCCCCCCCCCTTTTTTTTTGGATTAATATAGTGTCAATACAGATTTTGTTATATGTAATTTGTCTGTGAAAAAAATATTCAAGAGAAAATGGAGTAGAAATAAAAATACTGGGGGGGAGGGGGGGTAAGACAAAAGTGATTTGTCAACCGAGATTTGTTCACCTTCAAGAAGAGTCTCATTTTGCAACGATTTATTAAATGAAGACACGACAGAACAAGCTTTTTCCTATCATAAATGGAACGGAGGACTACTGAAGAATATCGTATAGGTAAAAAACTTTCCACAACGGCCAACACATAAAAGGCATAAGGCTAAGATGGTTTCAAATGAGAATTATTAACTGAATACTGGCACCCAATATTATTTTGCAAACCACAGAAATCGGAAGAGTCAAAAAAAAATCTTCTTTTTGTAAGGTAAGAAACATTTATTATATATTTTGGTACTGCTTCCATGTGTGAAGTTTCTGGCCAGAGTTTCAAAACGTGGTAAACAGAAAATGTGAAATCATAAATCTACTGCTTGATGAAAAATACTGTCCTGTTTGGTTGTGATTGTAACTTGGATCTGATAGAACGTTGCTACTCCACCATCAGCTCAAATCTTCGCCGTCTTTTTGAAAGCCAGATATGAAACAGGAAAATATGCTGCTCGCCTGAACATATCCCGTGGAAATTCTGTTGCAAAATAGTTTTCCTATTTGCCTATATTGCAGTAAAACTTAAGTGGTTTATGGCATACATAGGCTATGGCAAAAGCCAACTGAGCATTTCTTTTTCTACTTCTTTCTGCCTCCCCCCTCCCCCCCCCCCAAAAAAAAAAAAAAAAACAACAACAAACAAACAAACAAACAAACAAAAATATATATATATATATATATGGGCCCGTTTCTTGTAACTTTTAGAATTCTTTCCTGCTTTTTCATCATCATCATCATCATCATATCATTTTGTTCATAAATGTGGTCTGATGTACAAACAAACGTGATTATTTGTTAATGATTTTATGTCCTATCATTTCATTATTCTTACGCGACGATGTAAAATTTTTTTTTTGTATTTCTTACCTCTGATTTGAATTGTTCAAGTCTGGAAATGAAAAAACTTTTTTTTTTCTTCAGAAAAAAAGACATCTAGATACAAATAGTTTCCTCTAAATTTCATATTGCGAATTTCCAAGGCACGCTGATTCTTGTTAACTTGTTTCCCCCATGACATAACGGCATTATGACTCATAGCATCTATGGTGAAACTGGGATCTATACACTTTATTTACTGAAGAAAATCCAGTGAAAGCTCATTTCTACAATGAGATTGCACGAGTCTGATAAATACGTGTTTTCTCGCCATGGAATCGTCAAATACAAAATTCTTTATCTAAATTCGGCTGTGACTGTCAGTGTGTCGGATGCTTACAAAGTTTTCGCTCTGGGAGTACAGCTTATTCATTACAACAAAACACCAGAATGAATTGTGTTGTGCCTGCAACAGTGCAAGGAATGTTTTGCTCTACAGAAGTTTACACACAAGTTACACACACACACACACACACACACACACACACACACACACACACACACACACACACACACACCGTCTTGAATCACTTTAAGTGGGAAGATGTTAAACTGGAGAAGAACAATAAAACACACACACACGCACGCACGCACATGCACGCGCGCACACACACACACACACACACACACACACACACACACACACACACACACACACTGGTGTTTCTTAGAGTCCCATACAGTTGTCATGACCCTGAAATTGAACTGGATGTCAAGGGAAAGTTTAACATATAAGTCTTTCAATATAGTGATGAGTTCCGTTTCACTTTTGAAATTAAAAAAAAAAACAACAACAAACAAAAATCGAAACAAATTTCTTTCTATTATTAGATCGATGTCCTCATTGTGTAATCCTCTGTGAGCCTGCAAACAGGCCCGTTCTGTTAAAATAAGCTAAGAATATGAAGTCAGAGAAATCTGTTAAAGTTTGATCTTGTCCATCTTTTTTAAGAAGAGCCCAGGCCAGAGACGCCTGGAAGTCCTTGGTCGGCGGCCTGTACCCCAGGAGGGGCAATAAGCGATTAATAATTGAAAAAAAAAAAAAAATTCTTTACATTCACGGAGCACTTCTCCTAGATGCTGGTTTGTGTTAACATTTGCTGACATGAATTTATCCTCCATACCCCCAAACACAAGGATTTGACAGGAATAAATCGTTGAATTTTGAGTCTCTCTCTCTCTCTCTCTCTCTCTCTCTCTCTCTCTCTCTCTCTCTCTCTCTCTCTCTCTCTCTCTCTCTCTCTCTCTTTCTCTCCTATCTCCTTTAATTTTTTCCCTTTTGATAACAGAAGTGGCAGAAAAGGTCACATTGAGAGGAAGACATGGCTACCAATTTCTACCAGGAACTGAGGAACTATTCTTACTACTCTTTGCTGATGATATAGCACTAATATCGATAACCCCATCAGGATTACAAAATCAAATCATAAATCTCCAAGAGACATCTGAAATATAATAGGCTTAACAGTGAATCTACAAAAAAACAAAAGTCATGGTATTCAGGAAAGGAGGTTACCTAGGAAGAGCAGAGAAATGGTATTATAAAGGTGAAGAAATAGAAGTTGTAAATAGCTATAAATATTGGGTTATACATTGACAACCAAACTCTCGGCAGATATCTCCCTTTCAGAATATGCAGGTAGAGCTAAAGGTAAGGTGATTGAAATAATGAAAACCATGTACAGTCTAGGACATATAGACATGAAAATCTATTTCAAATTATTTGATACCCAAATCAAACCACTTTTACTATATGCAGCTGAGGTATGGGGATTAAACTATGTATTCAGCAGTAGAAAAATGTACATCTACTTGCATGCAAAAAGTATTTAGGGGTAGGCAAGAAAACACCAAATAATCTAGTGTATGGAGAGTTAGGCAGATACCCATTATATATAGACAGTATAATAAAAGCAATTAAATATTGGCTCCGTTTAGTAAATATGCCACATGATAGGATTCCAAAAGAAGCATATGAAAGGGAAAAAATAGAAGTAACTAAAAACACAAAACTGGGCGCTAGGAATAAAAGGATGTCTGGATAGGTATGGTTTCTCAGAGGTATGGATAAATGAAGGGGTAAGTAATGAACATGTTTTATAAAGGAATTTAAAACAAAGAATTATAGATTGTTATAAACAAACTTGGCATGAAAAATAACAAATAGCGAGAGATTCACAACATACTACACATTCAAAACCTTGCATCAAACAGAAGAATACCTACATCAAATTACTATAACTAAAGTTAGGAAAGCATTAACAAAAATGAGACAAGGGATAAACGATTTACATATCAATAGGAAATACACTGATAGTTTGGTGAGGGGGATATGATCGAGATGTACAAGTATACGCACGGCCTGTACCTGACCAACCGCCCCCAGTTCAACTACTTCCAAGGCTGAGATACGAGAGGACACAGTCTGAAATTGGAAAGATCACACAGCAGGCTCAACATCAGAAGCTGTTTCTTTTGTACAACGCGTGTGACCGCCACCTGGAACAGCCTGCCAAACAGTGTGGTCACAGCCCCATCAGTTAATGCTTTCAAGAACAGACTCGACGCACACTGGAAGGAGCTTCCTGCAAAGTTTGACCCTGCCTGTTATCATTAATTAATCACAACTGTCAAAGTTTTGTACCACGCATGGCGCATGACAAATCAGTTGCACTAGTGGAAACGATCTGTGAGCAAGCTCCTAGGAGCTTCAACACAGAAAGTATCCAGTATCCAGTGAGGACGATTCGCAGCGCGCTGCTTTTCTTTCGCGAGACGAGCGCACGGCGCGCGACTCGTCTCAAACACACAGATCTGTTTGGCCTAATTTTCATGTACAGTTCTACGCTCGCGCGAAGGGGCCCTATCCCAAGTAGAAACAAATTTGTCACGTAAAGAATGACTTCGTTTATTGTTCGAGGTTGAAACAGAACTTTTTGAAAGATTTAGTCGTTTGTCGATCGATAGTTTAGGTAAAATCCTGTCTGTCCTACGTAACCTACCATGTAATGAAGGAAGATGAGCAAGTTCAAGTGGAATGTAACAACAAAAACATTACACGAGCAAACGGAAATAGAAAAATATACAACCTGCTTCACGATGGCAGAGAAATTCCAAATCAGATCATTCACATAAAATTAATCCAGAGAACCACGAACATGCACCGAACTCCAAAGTTGTAAATGTATATAATAAACGAATACTTCTGTAGTGACGCACGGTTTCTGCGCTCATAGGCGAGCTCGCGGAAGGGCAACCTAGGCGTGAGAAATGTTACTGACACTCAGGTCAACAAGCAGAACGTAATGGCGAAGTGGTTACGTCGCGGACTCCCGGCTGGGAGGTCGTGGGTTTCGAATCCCCATCAGAGTCATGTGGGTTTTTCTGCCCCGACCGGCTCCTACCCAGAGTTGAGTTTGCTGCGGGCTCAGTTGGGAAGACTGGGACCACACAGTCGAGTTTCATCCCACTTAATGGATGCGTTTCTGAGAGTGTTGCTCAAATTTCCTGACCAACACTGCAGGTGCCTGTATCTCTCGGCCTGGTTTGACGCCGGGATATATTATGAAAGGAAGCGTAGAGTACAGCCCTGTCATGTAGTCTCAGACCGAAATGGAAATCCGTAGCATCATCTTAATCATCCTCATTCCTCTCATCGATCAGCATAAAAAAAAAGTCTCAAATTCTGTGGCCCTTCATGCCCTGCTCTCATGGTGACCTCATTTCGATGTCCCTCTCCACGTCTGTGGCCTTGGTTTTGGTTTCCGTCGGGGGTCACCGGTAATCGGCGAGTCCATGGTGGCTGTCGTTGGACGGACGTGGTGGCGGCGCCCGTCCGGATGGAGAGCTCACTCACGCCGGCTCCGCGACTAAGCAATTATTGTCGTCAGTAGGGGCGTTTAGTAGTGGTGTCCTGCGTAGTTAGATCAGAACCAGGCGCCACTGAACACCACTGAAGTGACCG
>JADBJO010035639.1:2500-12009 GCA_016801955.1 Conus betulinus | reverse complement strand
CGAGGCGAGAGAGAGAGAATAATCTGCAATCCCCCGGGGCTCACAGCTCTTTTCATATCATCGATCTTTCCTTACAGTTGATAACCCCTTTTTCCCCTGTGAAAATCGTGAAGATACTTATGATGCTAGGGATGATACCTATAAACAAACGCGTTTTAGTCCTGTGAGAGAAGAAAAAAAATACCTGTGACCCTTTGGGGCAAACAGGGAAAAAACACCTGTGACCTTTGGGCAAACAGGGAAAAAACACCTGTGCCCTTGCAAACAGGGAAAACACCTGTGACCTTGGGGAGAAACCGGGAAAAACATCTGTGGACCTTAGGGCAAACAGGTAAAAACACCTGTGACCTTTGGACAAACAGGAAAAACATCTGTGACCTTTGGGCAAACAGCGAAAAACACCTGGTGACCTTTGGGCAAACAGGGAAAAACACCTGTGACCTTTGGGGCAAACAGCCGAAAACACATGTGACCTTTGGGCAAACAGGGCAAACACCTGTGACCTTTGGGCAAACAGGGGAAAACACCTGTGACTTTTGGGCAAACAGAGAAAACAGCTGTGATACTAAGGAAAGCATAGTGACTTTTGGATACTAAGACCTAGCATAGGGAGGGACAGCTTAACCCCGTTTTGCTAAGGTATAAGAGCTGTATTTCTGGGAAGAAGAGACTATTATCTGCTTCTGAAATCTGGTGTGCTTCTGTACGAACGGCTTGAGAATATGGGACTTTTCGTTGTTTTTGGGCTCGAAGTTTTGCAGGAGAAAAACAGTACTGACTTTCGTTATCTAGCCAGCTTCCCTTTCAGTTTCTTGTGACATCCAGCACACGACTTGTGGAGAACAGGTCAGAGCACGTTTCAACATATGTCAGGAATTAGAAAGTACACCAGCATGTGTATTTGTTTCTTCTTTTTTTCTTTCTTTCGTTTTTTTTCTCGAACGTCGCAATAAACAGTACTTTACAGCTTCCCGCAATCTGGGTACATCCAGTGGTCACGGCAAGAGAGGGTGTGTGTGTGTGTGTGTGGGTGTACACCAGGTGTGTGTGTGTGTGGTGTGTGGTGTGTGTGTGTGTGTGTGTGCGTGTGTGTGTGAAGTCGTGGTGTGTGCTGTGTGTGTGTTGTGTGTGTGTGTGTGTTGTTGTGTGTGTGTGTGTGTGTGTGTGTGTGGGTGTGTGTTGTGTGTGGGTGTGTGTGTGTGTGTGTGTGGTGTGTGGGTGTGTGTGTGTGTGTGTGCGTGGTGCGTGCGTGCGTGCGTGCGTGCGTGCGTGCGTGCGTGCGTGCGTGACGTGCGTGAGTGCGTGCGTGGCGTGCGCGCGCGCGCGCGCGCGCGTGCGTGAGTGTGTGTGTGTGTGGGTGTGTGGCGTGTGTGTGTGTGTGTGTGGTGTGTGTGGTGAGGAGAGAGAGGAGAAGTGAGAAGAGAGAGAGAGAGAAGAGAGAGAGAGAGAGAGAGAGAGAGAGAGAGAGAGAGACCGCGTATGTGTGTTGTTGTTCTTCAATTTAACGTCTTCCTATTTACGGCATTGCTGCAGAGAGATTGTGAAATGGTGTGTGTGTGTGTGTGTGTGTGTGTGTGTTGTGTGGGTGTGTGTGTGTGTGTGGTGTGTGTTTGTGGTGTGTGTGTGGGTGCGCGCGCGCGCGCGCGCGGTGTATATATATATATATAATATATATATATATTATATGGATATATATATATATATATATATATGGGTGTGTATGTGTGTGTGTGTGTGTGTGGTGTGTGTGTTGTGTGTGTGTGGGTGTGTGGTTCGGGCACATGAGAGTGTGAGAGAGAGAGAGAGAGCGAGAGATGAGAGAGAGAGAGAGAGAGAGAGAGAGAGACCGCGTATGTGTGTTGTTTGTTCTTCAATTTAACGTCTTCCTACTTAACATGATTGCAGACAGATTGTGAAATGGTGTGTGTGTGGTGTGTGTGTGTGTGTGTGTGTGTGTGTGTGTGTGTGTGTGTGTGTGTGTGTGTGCGTGCGTGTGCGTGTGTGCATGTGTGTGTGTGTGTGTGTGCGTGCGTGTGCGCGCGCGCGCGAGCGCGCGTGTATGTGTGCGTATGCGCGTGTGTGCGTGTGTGTGCGTGCGGTTGTGTGTGTGTGTGTGTGAGAGAGAGTGAGAGAGAGAGAGAGAGGAGTGACTGAGAGGAGAGGGAGAGAGCGAGAGAGAGAGAGAGAGAGAGAGAGACCGTGTGTGTGTTGTAATTCTTCAATTAACGTCTCTCTTCGGCGAAGGGAAGGGGGGGTGGGGATGGGGGGGGGGGGGGGTAGGGGGTAGGGGCCGCAGAGAAGAGGAGTAGGAGGGAAGAAGAAAGAGAGGGGAAGGCGGCGAGTGTGAGTGAGTAGAATATTAGGTCAACCGGGCAGGAAAAGTGGGAGTGAGGAGGTGAATACTTCAGCTGAGAACGGAGAGGACGGGTGAGCAGTGATACGGGTAGGCGCGCGCTGGGGGGGGGGGGGGGGGGGGGGAGGGAAGGGGCAGGAAACGAAAGTAAACTAGGGGGGGGGGGGGGGGGGGCTGCTTCAACCAGAGGGGAAAGGGGTTACAAGACGAAACGAATGATGAATGGGTTGTATGGAAACAGTTTGAAAAGTGACTGTCTTATGGATGGCAAGGTGCTGACTGAGACCATCATTTCAGAGTTGTAATACAACTAGGAGAACAATGATCACTACGACTACTACTGCCACTACCACCACTACCACCACGACTGCTGCTGCTGCTGCTGCTACTACTACTACACTACTACTACTACTACTATTACTGCTGAACTACTACTACTACTACTACTACTACTACTACCATTGCTGCTGCTGCTACTTCTACTTCTATTACATCTACTTTACTACAACTACATATCCAGCAATGATGCTGATGCTCATGCTAATAATCATGACTAATGGAAACCCACGCAATAGCACAGGTGACCTATAACGCGAGAATTCTTGAATATGTCCACGAAAACAAACAAAAAAACAAAACAAACAAACAAACAAACAGAGAAAAACACACGGGGGACCCTACGCATTGTCACTTGATATCGAAGAGTGTACGAAGGCATGGAGAACAGTTTTTCAACATGACCACAACAGCGTAAGAGCGCCAACGCCAGCATCACCATGATTATCGTTATTGCCGATTGTCGTCGACAACATCACAACCATCACAACTACCACCACACTCACCGTCATCATCATGAAAGAACGAAAGGTGGGAAGTACAGACGGAGTGAAGAAAGAGAAAAGGAAATACAATTTTTTCAAAGGCGACACCATTAATAAGAAAAACAAAAAAAAAAAAAAAAAAAAAACAGAAAGAACGGTGGAGAAAAGAAAAAAACGAATAAATGATACGCGGCATACGATTATATCACAGTATTTGTGTGTACGTTGAGGAGCCCTAACACCCCTCTCCCTTAAACACACACACACACACACACACACACACACACACACACACACACACACACACACACACACCCCTACACCTGCTGCATATTTCTCACTGCTAAACACGCCTCTCCCAACACCCCCCTTCATGAAGGTCAAGATAACTACAGGATACCCTCTCACCATGTTCAGTATGTGACTTTCTACTATGGTAATTATCTCTGCTTTGCTTCTGACGGTTTGTCCGTCTGTTTGTCTGTGTGCCTGGCGCTCTCTCTCTCTCTCTCTCTCTCTCTCTCTCTCTCTCTCTCTCTCTCTCTCTCTCTCTCTCTCTCTCCTTCATTAAACACAGTTTCCAACCAAAATACGGTCAAATACGCTACTCAACCCTTTCGCAGGCGAGTATTGCTCTGATATGTGTATCTATTCGTTTGCTTGTCTGTCTGTCACAAATTTATACGTTCGCCGTCAGAAAGAGAGAGAGAGAGAGAGATGAGAGAGAGAGGAGAGAGAGAGAGGAGAGACAGACAGACAGCACAGACAGACAGACAGACAGAAGGACAAAGGGTGAGGAAAACATGCCAGCGTTTTGGCCAAAAATCGATGAGGTAACTCGTTTTGTTGTAGGAAGTGCTTTTCTCGTACTCTAGCCCGTGTCTCATTATCGCCGGGGAAAGCATCCGTGTGGCACAGAGAGAGAGGAGAGAGAGAGAGAGGAGAGAGAGGAGAGAGAGAGAGAGAGAGAGAGAGAGAGTATGTGTTGTGGTGTGTGTGTGTGTGTGTGTGTGTGTGTGTGTGTGTGTGTGTGTGTGTGTGTGTGTGTGTGTGTGTGTCCTCGCAGCCCAGATAGAGAAAGAGATGAGATGTGTGTGTGTGTGTGGTGTGTGTGTGTGTGTGTGTGTGTGTGGTGTGTGTGTGTGTGGTGTGTGGGTGTCGTGTGCGGTGCGCGCATGGCGTGCGCGCAGTGTGTATGTGTGGTGGTGTGTGTGTTGTGTGTGTGTGTGTGTGGTGTGTGTGTGTGTGTGTGATGGTGTGTGTGCGTGCGCGCAAAGCGTGAGTGCGTGCGTGCGTGCGTGTATGTGTGTGTGTGTGTGTGTGTGGTGTGTGTGTGTGTGTGTGTGTTGTGGTGTATGCTGTGCGTTGCGTGCGTGCGTGCGTGCGTGCGTGCGTGCGTGCGTGCGTGCGTGCGTGCGTGCGTGCGTGTGTGGTGTGTGTGTGTGTGTGTGGTGCCCGCATCCAGATGTTCGCATATCTGATCAGAGCACCTGAGGTAAGGCACAAAGACAGAGACAGCAGATGGATTGACAGTCATAGACGGGGAGAGAGAGAGAGAGAGAGATGCGATGAGAGAGAGGAAGAGAGAGAGAGAGAGAGAGAGAGGAGGGAGAGAGAGAGGAGAGAGAGAGAGGATCGATCCCAAGAGAGAGAGACGAGAGAGAGAGATAACGAGGAAACGATAACCCCATAACGACATAATACGATTCAAGAAAGGCCACAGCCCCCCATTGAAGGGGGGTATTGACATATAACTGATGTAACAACATATTAATATACAAGCACGTATAAACAAAGTCAAAGTCAGATGACTCCTCCTCTTGAAGGATTTATACAAATAAGAAGCAGCTAAATCACTAAATTTCTCATTTCTTGACGACAAAAGCAAGACAAAGCCTAAAAAAAATGATGGACATCGATAATATATTTCAAAGGAATATATTTTTGTCTTAAATCTGTAAGCACACAGGACAAACAAATAGAAAATGAAGTTCGTTCTCTGGGGCAGACTTGCACAATGGACATAAAACATCTAATTCTGTAAGAACATTGTAACGTTGCCTGTGTACAGCAATATCGGATACGCCGAATCTAAACTTAGTTAATGCAGATCTGACAAAACTATTTATATTCATCGACAGATAAGGTTTCCGCTTCCATTAACTGATTTGACTTTAGAAATCGAAACAAAGAAAATCTCTCACTGTTTTCAATATGACTATTCCAGTCTTGCAAGTTACAATCAATTAATCTCTGCTTAAAACAAACCAAAAATGTTTTAACACATCCAACACTCTGTTCTAACCAAACAAACGAAAACCCATAACTACAAAGACATTTACGAACAGAAGTTGCCCAAGTTGATTTACCTCTAGAATCTAAATCAAACAGTACTTTGTATGCTTTTGCAGGTAATCTGTGTTCTCTCCCATACGCACGAGCTTAAGCCAATAACTAATACATTTCACATATGAATTTACATAAATAGGATATCTGCCAAGCTCACCATAAACCAAATCATTAGGGGTTCGTCTATCCACATGCAAAAAGCGTTTCATAGCAAATAAATTAAATTTTTTCAATTTCATGACCTTTATCCAATCCCCAAATCTCAGCGCCATACTGTACAATAGGCTGCACTTGGGCATCAAACAATTTAAAAAAATAATTTTTAACCGAAACACTTTCAAATTTATAAAGCAAGCTTAAAATAGCTATAACAGCACTTCCATACGACCACCTTTCACGCGATGCTAAGAAACCACCCTTTCGAAAAACTATAATGTTTGATTTACCCATGTTTACTTTCAAATCCAGTCTACATGCTGCAGAATGCAAATTATTCAATTGGTTTTGTAATCCTACGACAGTTTCAGAGAGCAAGACAATATCATCTGCAAATAACAATATAAAATAAATTCAATCAAGTCAAAAGTGACACCGTGTCTTCCCTTCTCAATCATAATTTCTAGTGCTAGTTCATTAATATACAATGAAAATAATACTGGGCTGCAGACATCCCCCTGTTTAACACCCTGAGTACATCTAATATAGTCACTAAATTTTGCCCCACATCTTATCGTAGCTTTAACATCTTTGTACATGCATTTTACACAATTATATAATTTACCTTTGATTCCATTTTTTTGTAAGTATCGGCCACAAAGTTTTTCTTGAAATGGAGTCAAAGGCCTTTTCAAAGTCTATAAAGGCAACATATATCTTACGGTTATTAGAAAATTGTTTCTGGACAGCTGCTAACAGAGTGAACATATGATCAATTGTACAAAAGTTTTTCTTGAACCCTGCCTGGTGATCACCTGTTATATTGTTTACTTCAATCCATTCTGACAATCTCTTGTTAATTATAGAACCAAATACTTTACTTGCAATATCAGACAAGGAAATTCCTCTATAATTGTTAGGGTCATTCGTATTACCTTTTTTAAAGAGAGGGAGAATAAATGATCTGTGCCAATCTTCAGGATAAATTCCATTGTCAAACAAATTATTGAACAATTTAACCAGAAAATCAGTTCCAACATTACCAACATTTTAAAAAAAAACACAAATCATGCCATCTGGACCAGCTGCCTTTCCATTTTTTAGCTTTCGTATTGCAGCAACAACTTCAATTTTGCTTATAGGACGATCATAATATTCTATATATCCGTTGTCGCATATCATATCATTTTTCTAGAATTTCAGTTTCTGTCGTAGAATCCTTATCCAGCACATGCTTAAATGATTATACCATTCATCTATAGTAATTTTGTTTTGATTATATACTCGCTTTTTAAATACTGTACGTACATTTCTCCAGAACTCTTGCTGACTATCAATACTTGTGATCACTTTTTTCAAACAGTAAATCGTTGTGTTGTTTTCTCCTTTCTTTGTAATAAATTTTTATACTCACGTCGAGCTACACAGTAAAGATGTCGGACATCTTTATCTAATGTGTTGCAAAATGTTCTTAACAATTTTCGTAAATTTTGTCTTTCAATTTTACATTCGGCATCAAACCAATCATTTTGTCGTTTCACTCTGTTTACACAAAAACTTTACGTTTCATACCGTCAGCAGCTCTTTTACAGAACTGTTAAACAAGTTAAGTGCATCATTTATATTTACATCTACTAAATCCATAGCATGAAATAGCTGGAATTTGATTTCCTGTGAGTTCATTGTGTCTATGAAATTTAAGGCATAATCCTTATCCCACACAAACTTTTCAATATACTCGCTCCTTTTTTCATTTTCATTCACACCCCGCATTTGTTCCTAGAACGTTTACACTAAGTTCCAAAGGCATATGATCAGATTCCAATCGTTCTTTCACACACAATTTACAAGAAGAGTTTATAAAGTCAAAAAGTTCACATGATGCTATAAAGTAATCATTCACACTACAACCTGATTCACACACACATATGTAAAGTGACCACTGATGTCACTCGAACAAAGACCATTAAGAATGTACAAACCCAAAGCATTACACATGTTTAACAGACGTTTACCATATTCATTCAATACCTTGTCTTGAGACTGTCGCTTAACTGTAGACGAATCAAATTTGTCAAACCATGAAAACGTTTTAATATTGTCATCACATTCTGGAGATATGTCTGCTGTTCGACCCGTTAAAGTCACCACACATCAATATTGACATCTTATCACTGAAACATATATTATTTACAATACAATCCTCAATTTGACTAATCCCATATCCACGTTTAACACAGAATAGTATGGCGAATTCTCGGGTGGAACATATGTACATAAATATATAAGATATCATTTGATAAGCAGAACAAACTTTTATCAAGAACAAATAATAGCACATTATCATAATGAACAACAACCTGTTTCACAAATTTCACGAGACTATTCCTGATTAAACATTATACTCCCCCTGATCTCCTTCCTCGCTCAGTAAATCGTAAAGCTGGCTTTACAAACACAGTGTGATCACTAAACACAGTAGACTGGAAATCATCAACAAAAGACTCAACAAGACAGACAAATCAAAAGATGACACATATTCAATAAAATCAATATTAGAAAGCTTCGACAATATACCGCCTATGTTCCAATGGAGAAAAGAGTAGTTTTTAAATAACGGGCGTATTTATTGTAACTGGAGTGATTACAGTGGTTGGCATGACCGTAGTAGTTAGTGAATTAGTGTTTATTTGTGAATCATAAACCTCATCTGTCATTACAAGCTGTACAACTGGAACACAATCCTCACAGGCACGCACATTTTTATTGACACACATTCCCAGCCACGCTCACAACTTGGCACGATTTTTTCATCACTCAGAGGTACACGAGCACCAGAGACATCATTGCTGTGAGAGGTCGACCCATCTGACGTCACGGAGCACGAGCTCACCTTGTTCACATTACCGTTTGTATTTTCACGTGTTAAGTTCAGCCCAGCTTGCCGTTTTCTTATCACCGGTGTAGCCCTATCAAAATATCCCTCTCCAGTATACCCCCACTCAAAATTTCCACCATGGGCATACACGTTGTAATTCACATACGTATTTCCATATAGAGGCCGGCCGCCGAATCCCTAGACTTCTACAATATTTTTCTCGTCACCTGTCAGGACATACTTTCTGCCATCAATGAACAAGTGGTCAAGACCATGGTGGCTCTTTTCCCCTGGTCTCTGGCAGCCTTGAGATGAGTTAGCAGCAACTTTCTGACAGCCCGCACCCTCTGGGAAAAGTCCTCCCCCACAAACACGCCGGTGCCCTTCAGTTTTGACTTTGCCTTTAAGATCTTCATTTTGTCTTTGTAAAGGGTGCATCTGGCTATTATGGGAGAGTCTTTCTTAGAATTTAAGCGATGCACTCTATCCACAGGACATTCATTTAGTTCCAGTTTGTCAGTTATCATCTCTCTCACAGATTGTTTCACATTCATCAGCCGTTTCGTTATCTGGCCTGGGAATACCATGTATAATGATATTATTGCGTTTTGAACGACATTCCAAGTCATCTGTTTTTGCCCTCTAACTTTCTCACATCTTGTTGAAGTTTTTTGATTTGCTTCTGTAAGGATCCTATTAGACTCTTTTAATATGCACACTTCTTCACTCAAGGATCTAACCTCATTGCTCAGATCAGAAAAGGATCGCCTTATCTCATTGATATCTTCCTGCATGTTGTCAAACTTTGTATTCAATGAGTTCAAGTTTGTACTTAAGTTGTTCAGCACAGTCATCATGTCCGTCATTGTCGGTTCGGCCGTTACAGATCACTCCCACCTGTTCCTTGTCTCTCCGTCTGCACGTTGTCCCGCTGCTCAACTCCATGTCTGTC
>JADBJO010035638.1:5000-12010 GCA_016801955.1 Conus betulinus | reverse complement strand
TTATTTCGCTTCACATACGTCACAATCAAGGGGGGTTGCAATATTATTTAATAATAATTTGATTTCAAGGTGAAAAAAGTTATTAAGGACACACAGAGGGTAATTACATTATCATTATTATTCGCACTATGGAAAAAAGAATTAGCCCTTGTAAACGTTTATGGTCCAAACACAGATACTACTCCCCCAGTTTTACACAGATTTACAAAGTAAAGTTCAACAACTGACTTACGACGACGGAATTATTTTTTGGAGGGGACTGGGAACTTAGTTTTAAATCAGCATTAGACTATTACAATTATAAACATAACAATAACACAAGAGCTCAGGAAAAGGTGATGATAGAACTGTCAAATGAAATGGAATTAATGATGTATGGAGAGAAATTATCCAGAAACACTAAGATACACATGGAGAAGACCAAATCCGCCACAACAAGCTAGACTGGACTTCTTCCTTATCTCAGAAAGCCTAATCTCCAATGTACGTGATGCTGATATAAACATTGGTTATAGAAGTGATCATTCTCGTATCTCAATAACATTAGATTTTAGAAAGGACACAAAATCGAGAAATTTTTGGAAGTTTAATGCATCACTGCTAAGAGATGAAAGATATGTGGATCTTATTAATGAAACTATTAAAAAAATACAAAAGAGCAATATGCTGCATTAATATATGAAAGAAAAGAAATTGATATAATATACCTTTAGAAAAAACCTCTGCCTTACTATTTCAGATCAGTTGTTCTTAGACACTTTGTTTATGGAAATAAGAAAAGCGTCAATGGAATATAGTGCAAGAAAGAAAAAAGAAAACGCACAGGGCAGAAAAGGAATTAGAAGATGAAATATCAATCCTAGAAAACAACTTTAACAAAACAACTGAAGAACAGTATCAATCTGCATAATAAAGAGAAGATCTTGTAGCATTTAGGAAATCAAAAATACAAGGAATATTAGTAGAAGCAAAGCGAGATGGGCTGCAGAAGGGGAAAAGATAACTAAATATACTTTTTGTAACCTTGAAAAAAAAGACACTATATTAGTAAGCAAATGTATAGGTCATTTCTAAAGATGGAAATTTTCTCGAAAAGACAGAGGATATCCTACAAGAAACTAGAGATTATTATGAAAACCTATATGCTGAAAAAGAAGGTAAAGACACAGATTTAGAAAACTATGTTAATAACCTTCCAAAGCTGACAAAAACAGAAGCAGCCTCACTTGAAGGTAAGCTTACTCTTGAGGAAAGCATCACAGGTACTAAAAAAAACCACATGAAAAATGGAAAAAAAAAAAAAAAAACTGGAACAGATGGGATGACCGCAGATTTTCTTAAATTTTTCTGGAAAAAAATAGGTGGTCTAGTTGTTCGTAGTCTAAATGAGGGCTTTGAACAGAAACAGATGTCGATTACACAGAGAGAAGGTATCATAATTTGTCTCCCTAAGGGAGATAAACCTAGAGAGTATTTGAAAAAACTGGCGTCCCATTTCCCTTCTTAATGTTACTTACAAAATAGGATCGTCATGCATCGCAAATAGAATTAAATCAGTTTTGCACAAACTAATAAATGAAGATCAGACAGGGTTTATCAGTGGCAGATATATTGGTGACAATGCAAGACTTATTTATGATGTAATCTATTACCTAAAGAAAAAGAATTTGCCAGGACTTTTAGTTTCACTAGATTTTGAAAAAGCTTTCGACTCCATTAACTGGAAATATATGCATAAAGTAATGAAAGTCTTTGGATTTGGGAATGACATTTGTAACTGGATAAATGCTTTTTATACTAACATAAAATCTTCAATCGTTGTGAATGGAAAAGCGCGCAAAACTTCCCTATCAAACGCGGATGTAGGCAAGGAGATCCAATATCTCCCTACTTGTTTATTTTATGTGCAGAACTATTGGCATGTAAGATTAGAGAAAATCAAAAACCATAAGGCATACAGCTGTCAGGCACGCAATGTAAAATCAGTCAATTTGCAGACGACACAGTGCTATATCTAGAAGGAGATAAAAAATCATATGAAACAACTTTTAAAATCCTCCAAGAGTTTGAATGTATATCAGGATTAAAACTAAATTATGAAAAAACTTGCAATGTATGGATAGGAAATAAATGTAATAGTGAATGTAGATTTTTTACCCAATCTCAAAATGACTTGGAACCCCATAAAATTCAAAATCTTAGGCCTTTGGTTTACAAATGATCTAAGCAATGTAGCAGAACTAAACTTAACAGAAAAGTTTGAGGAAAAACCAAAAAAGCTATTTAATATATGGATGAAAAGAACAACTACACTACACCCCTTGGAAGAATAGATAGCTATTCTTAAATCAGTTATATTGTCAAAATTAACCTACTTGTGGATCATGCTCCCAAACCCACCTACAACATAGTTCAACAACTGCAAACAATGTGTTTTAAATTCGTATGGGACAAAAAAAAGGATAAAGTTAAAAGGAATGTAGCAACACAAGATATACAAAATGGTGGAATAAAAAATCCCTCACATAGCATCTTTTATTAATTCACTAAAAAACTACATGGTTAAAGAAGTGCTATGCACAGACGTTCAGTGCAAAATGGAAACAAATTCTGATTAAAGAATGTCCACAAGTTGAAATGCTACAGGAGTATGGGTCTTTGGTACTTAAAATTGGAGGTCGCCCAATAAACATGTTTTGGAGAGATGTTTTTAAAGAGCTATATAGAATTCTTTGAAAAAATCGATTCATACGACAATAAAGACATACTGATGGAACCCCTATTTTACAATAACAATTCAAGATTGATGGAAAGGAATTCTATTTTGATGAGTGGGCAGAAGGAAATGTTTTCCATGTAAAAGATTTACTAAAAGAGGATGGTAAATTCATGAATGTTAATGAGTTCCAAAACATCTTGCAACGTCCAGTTCAAAGACTGAAATATTTTGGATGTGTAAGTTCTATTAAAGAATTCTTGAGGAAAAAGGAAATAAACTAGAAAACAACAGTAACGAAGGAACTGAGCACCACAAAGCATTTAGCCAAATGATTCATGCTCCCAAGGGACACAAAAATATTTTATGAAATACTGATTGGTAAACCAGTGTTACCTAATGCATGTGGGGGATGGGAAAGAACTCTGCAAATGGAAATTCCTTGGGCAAATATTTTCATGGAAAAAAAGAATAAAAAGAAATAAGGCTAAAAATGGTTTTCAAATAAAAATTAATTATCGGGTTTGGTGACAAATTCAATTTTAACAGATATGGGAGTAACAGAAAACAACAAGTGTAGCTTTTGTGAAGATGTTAAAGATTCCATTTTGCATTACTTGTGGGAATGTCAACATGTGCAAAGTTTTTGGACAGAATGTACAGAGTACATAAAAAGGAAATGTGCAAACTGTGATAGATTGGAACTAAACCAGTTACTTGTACTCTTTGGAAATGACAACAAAACAAAAACAGACAACTGTTTTCTTCACATCTTATTACTAGCTAAGTATACTATTTATAAATGCAGAATAAGAAAAGTAAATCCAACACTTCAATTATTCCTAAGAGATTTAAAAGAAGCTTATGAGATAGATAAATATGTATTCAACACCACTATGCAATATGATAAATTCGTACTGAAATGGGCATCATACACAAATTTGATACAAACTGATTAAGACAAAAAAAGTAAAGTACTGCTACAAAAGGTTTGCTGTTGTTGTTGTTGTTATAAGTCATATACATACACACAAGTACACAATTTTTTGCCAAACGATGTATGGTTTATATTAGCTCTGGTTGAACTAAGTCAACACTGACTATAAGATGATTGGTCTGTGATTACGCTTGTCCAGTTATATATTCATAACGGTATGTATGTTGAAGCATGCTAAAGTTCTGCCTTCTATTTGTGATTAACTATTGTATAAAATGACTATAATCTAATGACATGCTGAGCATGTCTGCATGGTTAACAAGAGAACGAAGTTTACATAAAGTCTATTATTAAGTACTATACTAGATACTGACATTGTGTATGTGTTACATGACCAACCCCATATATGTAAGAATGATGACACATCTGTGTGCAAACCTTGTTCAACTGAAAAAAAAGTGCTCTGCTCTGTTTTATTTTTTCATATACATAAAGTATTAATCTCTATTCTTTGACGATCTATGTGAAATGTTCGTCGACGACACTACAATACACACACACACACACACACACACACACACACACATTATATATATATATATATATATATATATATATATATATACATATATATAATATATATATATACTAGTCATACAAAAATCATAACATATTTACCGTCCTACGATAAAGTATTAGCAACTTAATTTGGTCTGAAACTTACTCACACCTGTGTGATTTATCCTAAAACAAATAAACAAACAAAGGAAAAAAAACGAACAAAAACTGTAAACCACACTACATACTTGATAATACCATCAGATGAAAAATGTCTAAATACATTAATCGATGTATCTTTGTACAAACGGTGTGATGGCTGTGGAAGTTGATCATCATAAAATTCTTGGTGTTATTGTAGACCATAATACGTCATGGACTGTTCTCGTCACGATACTCTGTAAAACTCTGTCTGAAGAGATTCACCAGTTCCAAAACTAAAACATTTCTTAAACCACATTGTTGTACGCTTTTGTTAAAAACTTTCTATATTGAATGTCATTGTAATTTTGCTTTTTACGATATGCGATTCGACATGTGCTAACATATCAAAACCGCTACTAATCTTCGTAGACAATTTTCCTGAAAACTTCAATCCTAGCGCATTTTGATTGTAAATGTTTAGAGATATTGTCTCTGAAAAGGAAACTAGTTTATAGACAAGTGATCGTTATGTTTGCCAACATGTCCGACCATGCCCCACAAGATCTGAAAAATACATTTAAAAACCCGAATCTAACCGCAGTGTCAACGTGATTTCGCTTCCCCTGCTTAAACGTTTACCTTATTCAATCTGGTCGTTGTTCGTGGGATGTCTGCATTTTTTGCACATACATACAAAAAAATCATAACGTCTCTTAAAAAAGACATCACTTCTCATACCTTATGCAGAACTTAATGAACAGTAACAACTGATAATGTAATTCGCCTTCTGTTCCATATCAAAAATCTTCTCTCCTCTCTCTCTCTCTCCTCTCTCTCTCCCATCTCCGGGCTCTTCTCTCTCTCTCTCCCTGTCGGTGTCTGTCTGTCTGTCTGTCTGTCTCTCTCTCTCGCTCTCTCTCTCTCTCTCCCTCTCTCCTCTCCTCTCTCTTCTCTCTCTCTCTCGTCTCAAAACTCGCACTGCAGACTCCTCTCTCATCTCGCCTCAGATCTCTCCCCCTCCGCCAACAAAGAACACCGTTACCTCCCCATCATCGTCACTCTTACCGTACTCTACCAGAAGAAAAGATCCAGCAGAATCATCTTCCAGCGACTCGTAGCTCGAAGCCAACAGACTGCGTTCAAGAGTCGATAGAAATATCTCTCCAAGATACTCATAATGAGGTCTAGTTTAAACTCAATAATAAAACACCCTGCCAAAGCTATATCCATAAGTATAGACACTCGCTAAAACACCAGCGCCTATTTTCTTTCTTTTTTTTCTTTTTTTTTTCTTTTTTTTTTTTTTTTTTTTTTTTTTTCTATCTTTTGAACAAGTACTTAAAGGTCGCTTAACAAAAGATGGAGACATGAAATGACAGTCCCTTTCCTACTATTTCTGCAAGACAATTTTCAAAAATTTCTCCAACTAACCACAGCTTCTGTGCTGTGTCAGCATCACTGCATTGCAGTTTTTTTTCTTAAACCCCTTCTCTGAAGACCTTCTGCTGTCCAGCTCTTCCGAGAATTTCCTGCTAACTATCAAACAGTCAAAACAGGTGAAAGCGATTTCCATGGTTACCTGAAACAAGGATTGTTATCTCCAGGTAGGGCTTGTCGGGGGAGCATTGGGTGAAGTTGACGATGACGGAGACGACGCAGGAGACGATCAGGCCGATGAGCGATATGGTCTGAAACCCCTTGCACGGTGCTCACCCACTCTGCACAAGAAGGAAAGAAATCAAGTAAGAAGGAAAAGAAAGGCGGATGTTTTGTTTTGAATTATTGACCCAACTATAGTACAACAATCCCTGTCTTTCTTCGTTTCGCTTTCTTCTTCTTTTTCTTTGTTCTACCTGCTGTATGAGGTCGGTCATGCAGAACTGTACCAGACGGCGACAGAACTGTTAACAGATTGAACTGTAACAGGCATTGACAGTAATTCATTACAAGGTGAACGACATGTGGAAATACCTGCAGATACATGCAAGCATACATGCATACATCAACAAAGAGGGCAAATCGCTTTCTCCGTTGGAGGCAGGGGGTGGGAGGGATTTTTCCCTCAAATTGGACACAAAACCACACACATTTTTCGCCCTATTTGGGGAGGTAAGTGATTGTTCGTTCATTGTTTTTGTTGTCTTGGATGCTGTTTGTCTTGCTTGAAAGAAAACCAACGAGGTCGAAACGCGTCGTGTATGTTTGTTTCTTTTGTTTTGGCGGCAGATTAATTTTTCTTTTAAGTTTGACCTTAAATCTGATTGTGGCAGAAAAAAAAAAAGTCTCAGCGTGTACATATCGATATGTCTCACCTGGTCCTTTTTTTTCGATAGTGTTTGTTTACGCGATTTCAGGCACCGTTTGTGCAAAAAATTATGTGCACAGGTCTATAGTTGTTTCCGTCATTTATTTTTGTCACGTTTTGGTGAGAAGAAAAACAGGTTTATTTTTAATTCAGATTCGGAGGCTATTGGTATCCTGAGAAGTTCATGTGAAATTAAAGACAAAAAAGGGATCTGCTCACTCTGTTTTGGTCATCATTCCTCACCACGGGCCTCCGGGGACTACAGCTGCCGTTGCTGCAGCCTGATAGTGATGACGATGATGATTACCATCATGGTGGGGAGGTCCAGTACTAACAGTATTATAGATGTT
>JADBJO010035638.1:0-2500 GCA_016801955.1 Conus betulinus | reverse complement strand
CCCAACTCTATCCTCTCAGGAGCATATTAGCAGTGTTCAACGCACTTTTTTGTTTTAAACTAAGACGTATTGCACTCGCTGGATCAGTTTGTCTCATAACGCACTGTTTCGCATCATCACAGCCTTACTAGCAACCAGGCTTCTTCTTCCCTTCTTCTGCTCCCTTGACCTCATGGAGAGTCACTGAGGCACCGCACTGAAGATCAGTTCACCACGTTCCTCCACTTCTGCTGGCTGTGTGTCAAGGTCCATTCTACGATGTCTTTCAGTCCCTCGGTTGTGGTTGTTGTTGTTTGTTGTTGTTGTTGTGTTGTTGTTGTTGTTGTTGTTGTTGTTACTGTTGTTGCTGCTTTTGTTATCTTCCCCTCCATCTCCATCCCTCAACAGTTCCCTGGATGATTGTGCTAGCAAGACCATTGGATCGTGTGGCATGGTTTTACCGACATAGTTTTCTTTCCTTAACTGATGTAAGTAGATCTTAATGTCTGATCTGCTGTTTAGTGGTTTGATGCACTTGTTCAATGGAGATATAATGAGTATGTCTGATGTTTAGCATCTTCCTGTAACATTTTGTTTCAAGGCTTGAATTCTTTCCAGATCCACTACTAGTGTGTGTGTGTGTGTGTGTGTGTGTGTGTGTGTGTGTGTGTGTGTGTGTGTGTGTGTGTGTGTGTGTGTTGCCTGCGTTCGGATAGACGGAATTACTGGTACACACAGGATCCAGACCTTATGTTTCATGGAAATGTTCTTGCCTTTCCCTACAGGTATTAGTCTGGGCCCTAGTGGTTCTGTAACATGGTTCTCAACGGTCATCCAGGAGAACAAATTCACCGTCTGCCAAGAAGTTAGAACATTGCTGCAAGGCTTGTATTAAGGGTGGGTGTACGGGGGGGGGGGGGGGGGGGGGGGGTGAAAGGAAGAAAGCAAAACAACAACGAACAACAACACCAACACCAACAAGAAAAAATAGAACACTTCAAATTGCCGTGAGAGAGGAACCCCACTAGCTCCCTGAAAAAAAAAAAAAAGAGAGCCAATACAAGGTAGGCGTTTTAATGGTTCATGTCCGCTGTATTTACCTGCCTCATTAAGTACAAATCATTCTTGCCGTACACTTCGATCTTCCAACGAAAAGCTTTTGGGACTTTCGAGCCGCAACGTGAAACCTATGGGAGTACACAGTTTTAGTTTATCTACACCACAAGCCTGGTACTCCCTGCCATCTAGTCTGCTCAAATTTCATCTCTCTCCGAACTTAATTCAGCCTTTAGACATACCTGTTTCGACAAGCATTCCCTTGACCCTTGTTATAAGCAGTGTGTATTGTATGGGAGATTGGGGGCAGAAGCATTCTGTGCGTTGTTGTGAGGTCAGTGGAGGGGGCAAGGGTGAGGAAGTGGTTCTGAATTCGTGGTTTTTTTTCATATGAATGGTGAGTGGACAGCGAAAGAGTTGCTCGTGCAAGTTTTTGCGCTTTTGAATACTGTTAATGATTATCGTTATCACCCTAGATGTATGTGCGTGCGTGCGTGCGTGCGAAAGGACAAGAAAAAGCTTAGAGACAAATCAGTGTCAGCTCCAGGTTTTTCCATTAGATGAAGTCTTCGATGCAAACAAACTAGGAAGGAGGGATGGGCCGAGATGGTGATGGGGGCTGGTGTGTGTGTGTGTGGGGGGGGGGGGGGGTGAGGAGGGGTGAGGGGGGAGTGAGGGGGCGCTGTTGTCTATTGTATAAGGGCTAAGGTCAGAAAAATAAGAATTTGATCATTTTTTTCTAATTGTACACTCATGTTTTCCCCCCCTTTTTTTTTTCCCAGTATGTACACCATAGATAGAAACGTCCTCTGCTAGGAACACCTATGTCTTCCCAGAATCGCTCTTCTTTTCAACCCACCTACTCACTCTCTTCTACGTTTTACCCATACAGGTGCCACATGCAAGTACGTGCCGCGTCAGTCTACGACCCATGTAATCAGTTTAAAAACACTGAAACCCTGTAATTTGCTCCTGTCGTGCTGCCTTTTTACCCACGCCGTGTCTTAGTTTTACTGGCTCCCATGATTTTATACCATGAATTAGTAACCCGTACTGCCGGATGCCCGTCGGTCACCCTTTCAAAACCTGGGTCAGGCATACCAAAACCTCGAGCACAGGTTCATTCGATGACTAAGAAGAAGAAGAAGAAGAAGAAGAAGTAACAGAAGAAGAGAAGAAGAAGCCGAAGAAGAGAAGAAGAGAAGTAAAAGAAGAAGACGAAGAGTTCATCAAAAAAACAGTTCTGTGTAAGCCCCCCCCCACAACTCTCTCTCCCTCCTCTCATCCAAAATACAAATTACATCAACTAAGCGAAAAGAAAAAGAACTTAGAATGTAATCAAGAATAAGACATAAGATATATTAATAGATAAATAAAATGATAACGAATTACATGAAGACATACCAAACAAACTGGCCAAAGAATTAGAAGGCTGACATGGGTGGCATTTGGTCTTCGGACTGCA
>JADBJO010035637.1:0-12011 GCA_016801955.1 Conus betulinus | reverse complement strand
CAAGGCATCATCGTCATTATGCCCATCGCTCCCGGAACATGGGTCAACATAGGCCAGCCTGCAAGGCATCATCGTCATTATGCCCATCGCTCCCGGTGGAACATAGGCAGCCCTGCAAGGCATCATCGTCATTATGCCCATCGCTCCCGATGGAACATCGTCATTAGGCCAGCCTGCAAGGCAGCAGGGCCACCCATTTACTCATGGTTGGGAGACTCATGGAGGTTGGGGTCGCCTATCTACTCATTCAGGTCTAAAGACCTGCCCACTGCCCAGACTAGAGTTTACAATAGGTCACAAAAATGACATCCTTTAATTACCAATAATACATTTATTGTTTGTCATAAGCTACCATCACACTCTGAATGAGGTCATTGAAGTTCGTCATCCTTCACTACGGAACTTTTTGAGGCAACTGAAAGATCGCCAGTCAGTTGCAGAAAATCTGCTCACTGCAGCAGAGAGAGGAGAGAGATGCCCCACCTCCGAGACGAAGAAAGTGGCGTGTTCTTGAGAATCGCATCCAGCACCTCAAGACCCAGTATCAAGGAGTGCGAGATTTGAACTCATATTGGAAGGCTGTCACTCGGGCAATTAGGTCTGCTTGAGATTTTCGCAGAATTAAAAAAAATATAGAAAAGACAATGTTTCTGAAGCATCATACTGTTGTTAATTTTTTCGTAAGGAATCTTTACATCTCTGCCATCACAGTAATTCTTTTCATTAATGCCTTTTCAATGTATCAGTTAGCAAGAGATGTAAAAGAAAAAAGGACTATATCTTTTAGCTGTTGATTTCCAGTAAAACCTTTTCAATGTATCAGTTAGCAAGAGATGTATGTAAAAAGAAAAAAAGAACTATCACTTTTAGCTGTTGATTTCCAGTAAAACCTTTTCAATGTTTCAGTTAGCAAAGAATGAAAAGCAGGAAGGGATCTTTATATGTCTGCTACTAATTGTTTGATTCAAACTTTTTCCCTGTTTCAGTCGCCAAAAGATGTAAAAGCAAAAAGGACTAGAAGTTTTAGTTTTTGTTTCCATTAAAAAAATGTTTAATGTTTCAGTTAGCAAAGAATGAAAAGCAGTAAGAGATCTTTATATTTTTGCTATTACTTACTGTCATTAAGCCTTATCAATTTCTAAGTTTGAAAAACACAAAATAGACAAGCATTCCTGCAAATGTCAATTTAGTGTTCTTACTCATCAAAGTTCAGTTTCTTTACCAAATTGTTGACATTTCGCTGTAACTATTGCTTTGTTGAGCAAGTAATTTACTATTTTTTTTTAAAAGTTCTTCGATTTTGCAGAGGCAAAATAATCAAACATTTGATTAGGATGGTATTACACTAACTATGTAAGACATTTTATTACCTCTCTGTTACGTATCCAAGTTAAGATGGAACAGATTTTGATGATCACTGATTATGAACCGATATTTCTTTGTAAATATATCGCAGCGTACTCGTATCAAAGTTACAGTGTGTGTGTGTGTGTGTGTGTGTGTGTGTGTGTGTGTGTGTGTGTGTGTGTGTGTGTGTGTGTGTGTGTGTGTGCGCGCGCGCGCGCGCCTTTACTCAGGCACGCAGATATCTCCTTCAAGGAATTAAGTCAGTGGATAAAAGAAAGAACATCTGAATGACATAACGAAAGTAAAGATGTCGGGTCTTACCTGGTTTCAATCACGCATCACACTCACTCAATCATGTCTCAAGCACTCCTCAGGTAAGATCCACTCCAGTACATCACTCTTACGCAGACAGACACAATTCCCAAACTCTAAGCCCTCACACACACAAACGGAGAGGGGAACGCACAGTGACGTGTTACGTCCCAAAGTGTCGTGGCTTTCCCAAATTGTCGCAGCGACAATTTGGTATGGCCCAAATCGGCGCAGCGACAATTTGGGGGATAAATCATATATCCAAAAAAATTGACGTGGTAATTTGGTATTCTAATACCAATTGGAAAAGTCGCGTAGAGCACCAATTTGGTATTGAGAAAACATTTTGGTACTCGAGTTGCTCACTACCAAATTGGGTTGTCCCCGTGAAAATTCATGACAATTAATGAGGGTTAAACGTCTCACGCGCAAACTCAATTAACCCGGTGCATATCGGGGACGCTGATTAGACAAGTGAATGTGCTGCCACACTGGGAGAGCAGCTGCACAGCTCTAGCTTCTACCCCACCCAGTCACATTATACTGACACCGGCCGACCAGTTTTGGCGGCGATGAACTCCACAGCCTCATACAGAAGAGAAAAATTCGAGCCCTGAGCGGACTCGAACCCCCGACCGTCTGCACTGGAGGCCACCGCTCTCCACTGAGCTACATCCCGCCCCGTTTGGCCTCGTTGAGCACCAGTTTGGTATTCATGTTCAAACACCTTTGGTATGTATTAGAATACCAAAATGGCGCTCTACAGAACGTTAGGTCAGTATAGGCATTCCAAGGGTGTTGGCCCGCACTTTGCATCAAATGTAACACCTAATGCAAAGTGCAGGGTGCCCCGCACTTTGCATCAATGTAGTGTAAAGCCTGGGGGCGCCCCACACTCTGCATTTGCATCATACTGCATCAATGTAGTGTAAAGCCTGGGGGGGCCCCCCACATTTGCATCAATGTAGTGTAAAGCCTGGGGGGCCCCCACACTCTCTGCATCAATGTAGTGTAAAGCGGGGGGCCCCACACTTTGCATCAATCAATGTAGTGTAAAGCTGGGGGGTGCCCCACACTTTGCATCAATGTAGTGTAAAGCCTGGGGGGTGCCCCACACTCTGCATCAATGTAGTGTAAAGCCTGGGGGGTGCCCCACACTTTGCATCAATGTAGTGTAAAGCCTGGGGGGTGCCCCACACTCTGCATCAATGTAGTGTGTAAAGCCTGGGGGGCGCCCCACACTCTGCATCATACTGATGCAAAGCGCGTAGATGTGCCCGATACTATCGGAATTTTGGGCGAAAGAACGGGTTTGGACCATAACTGGCTTGGACCATAATGGCTGCCTCTCCACTACAAAGTTTCATTCAATTCATGATGATATTATAGTTACGGTTAAAGCACAAAGTTCTCATATTGCTACATTGATGCGAAGTGCGGTTTTATGTTCGATGCACTTTGTATTAGTTGAAACATTTGATGCAAAGTGCGGGCCAACAAAGGGCAACACAGCTGAGACTACTTTTTGTGCTGCAGAAGTACTGTCGGGGGCAGATTGGAACGCTACTCAAGGGTCTTCGAAGACAAGGGTCCCCTATCTATCTATCTATCTATCTATATCTATCTATCTATCTATCTATCTATCTATCTATCTATCTATCTATCTATCTATCTTCAATGACTGCATAACCGCAACTGACGAAGAAATCGACTTGGAATACACGCGAATGGAATACACGCGAATGGTTGCTTTCTTAAATGTGAGCACACAGACACGGGGACACAGAAACACACGTGGACTCAGAGACATGGACACAAACAAAGGTAAACACAATGAGATAGAGACGTGGATCTATAGGGGTGTGGGCATATAGAAAGGAGGGTTATCTCTGTTGCTGTACATTGGAGAGATGTGAATACGCAGTCTCTCAGTCGTGCAGTCATATCCATTGTCTGGTACCTTAAACAAAATATGTGCACTTCAGGTCCAATCTGTCGCAACGATGACAGATTGGGCAGCAGCGACAATTTGGGATGTAAGGCTCATCCAAAATTGTCGCTGCGACAATTTGGGAAGCTGCGACAATTGGGACGTAACAGTGACAGGAAGCGTACATTTTTTTTTTTTGTATTCACACACGGTTCATTCTCACATAATATTGGTCAGTTTGGTGGGTCAGGGTGGCCAACGATCAACTGGGTCTAGATGACCTGTATTCTGGTACAGTCTGACTAATATGTGGTCAGGTTAATCTAGGGGTGTGGTCAATCTGGGTTGTCTTAGTGTTTGATCAGTCTGAGTGACCAGTGGTCAGTTCGCAGTCTGATTCACAAGCACATAGATTGAGCATTAATCAATCTGCATGAACAGTGGTCAGTCTGGGTAGTCTGAATGACCTGTGGCCCCTTTGGTCCGTCCAGTTGGCGAGTCGCAAGAATGAATGACCAGTGGTCAGACTAGTTAGTCTGAGTTTTCCATTTCTATGGGGTTAACATTAATGTCCCATGCGCTAACCGTGTAAGATGGCACTGATTTTAGGCAGGAAAGCAAGCACGCACGACGCACGCAACACCACCCCTAAATCACATGCATGCACGGACTATGTTTGTGTTGCTGCTTGATAAATTATAAGCTCCCCAGAGTCATGACTGACATGCATCACAATTCACAGTGGCACACACTCAGTTAAATGCACACACTGAAACGTGTAAACAAAAGGCATGAAAGGCACGACACGCAACAGAAGGCCGTGGACATAAAGAGCCTTGGACTCAGTCACATGGCATTTTTACTAGCGCCCTTTGAGTCTACGATCCACTGAGTCCAATGTTTTGGACTCAACGGGCCTTGGACTTTAAGGGTCGTGGACACATCGGCACGCCAGCACCCGATACGACCACGGCCCGTTGTGTCCATTTGGACGTATCGGGCCGTGGACGTATTGGGCCGTGGACGCATCGTCAATTAATGTTTTGCTAGTGGGCGTTACACGGGTGGACATGTCCATAATTTGGGATAAGTTGTACGAAGGAGTTCTCTCTGACCATGATGTTTGGCATTTCAATAAATCAATGTTGAAATCACCTAAAATAATGAATTCTGTAGCATCAAGTGATGCTGCATCCATCATGGCCGTAAACGTGTCCATCCAATCAGCAATTTCTGCTGGGTTTCGATAGATAAATATGATTTTGATGGGTTTCGTTCACTTCAACCCGATTATTAGCCAAACTGCTTCAATTCCAAAACTTTCAAGTTCATATAAACGTTGCGCATTTAATGTTTCATGAATGTAAATTAATATGCCCGTAGTTTTGGATCGGTGGGATCTCTGCGTACGATATTGTAGCCGGAGCTTAAGACAGTGGCATCAGGGACAATATCTGAAAGCCTTGATTCAGCGAAGCCAAATATATGAAAGGGTTTGTCTTGATTTGACAGTATAGTGGGTACCTCCTGTAATTTGTTTTGTATGGTTTATATTTAGATGTCCAATACGTAATCCGTCTTCCTGTGGCCACGCTGAAGATGATTGTACCATTGTGTGTAACTGAAACGAAAATAGCGATGATACACTTAAAAACAAACACCAATGTGTCCATATAGTACACACACAACACAATAATCTTCAATGCAAAAGGATAATGACTATAAGAAACAAACAAAACTAAATTTGCAAACAATTGCAAAACAACGTAAGAAAACAATGTTCAATGCAAAAGAATAATGAATATGAACCACAGGCAGAAGTTAAATTCATAGAGTTATGTAACTCACCTGTGACAAATTTCACCGAGGTAGGGGTGGCACAGTGTTGAGGATCATTGAGGTAGGGGTAGGAGGTAGGGGGGGCACAGTGTTGAGGGTCATTGGAGGTAGGGGGGGCACAGTTTTGGAGGTAGGGGTGGCACAGTGTTGAGGGTCATTGGAGGTAGGGGTGGCACAGTTTTGGAGGTAGGGGTGGCACAGTGTTTTGAGAGGTCATTGGGGGTAGGGGCACACAGTGTTGGAGGTCAGGGGGTAGGGGTGGCACAGTGTTGAGGGTCATTGGAGGTAGGGGTGGCACAGTGTTGAGGGTAGGGGGGTGGCACAGTGTTGAGGGTCATTGGAGGGGTGGCACAGTGTTTGAGGGTCATTGGAGGTAGGGGGCACAGTGTGGAGGTAGGGGTGGCACAGTGTTGAGGGTCATTGGAGGTAGGGGTGGCACAGTGTTGAGGGTCATTGGAGGTAGGGGTGGCACAGTGTTGAGGGTCATTGGGGTAGGGGTGGCACAGTGTTGAGGGTCATTGGAGGTAGGGGTGGCACAGTGTTGAGGGTCATTGGAGGTAGGGGTGGCACAGTTGAGGGTCATTGGAGGTAGGGGTGGCACAGTGTGGGGTCAGGGGAGGTAGGGGTGGCACAGTGTTGAGGGTCATTGGAGGTAGGGGTGGCACAGTGTTGAGGGTCATTGTTGAGGTAGGGGTAGGGGTGGCACAGTGTTGAGGGTCATTGGAGGTAGGGGTGGCACAGTGTTGAGGGTCATTGGAGGTAGGGGTGGCACAGTGTTGAGGGTCATTGGGGGTAGGGGTGGGGTGGCACAGTGGTGAGGGTCAGTGGAGGTAGGGGTGGCACAGTGTTGAGGGTCATTGGAGGGGTGGCACAGTGTTGAGGGTCATTGGAGGTAGGGGTGGCACAGTGTTGAGGGTCATTGGAGGTAGGGGGGCACAGTGTTGAGGTGTCATTGGAGGTAGGGTGGCACAGTAGGGGTAGGGGTGGCACAGTTTTGGAGCTGTGGTGTGGCACTGGGCATGGGAAGAGGAGGGAGCAGCAGGCTGGGAGGGCAAGGTGGTTGGGGAGATGAGCATGGGTAGATGCTTTTGAACTGGGAGTGGAGGGGGGGTGATAGAGAGGGTTCAGGTACATATCTGCGCCTCTCTGATGACACACGGCCATCTCCCCTATGTCGATGATCTCCCTGGTGCCAGAGAAGGGACAGAGAGAGAGAGAGAGAGAGAGAGAGAGAGAGAGAGAGAGAGAGAGAGAGAGAGAGAGAATGAATGAATGAATGAATGAATACTTTAATGAATTCAGGCCTTGGCCCATTTCATGAGTTGACATATCACACAATGTGGATTCAACTTACAATACAAAGGGGAGGGGGGGGGGGGGGGGGGGGGGGGGGGAGTGGGAGAGGGGGGAAGGGACGAGGGGGTGGAAGGGGAGGGGATTACAATGTTCAAGGCAAAAAAAATCAATCAAAAAAATACTGAAGAGAGAAAAAAAAAAGTTTACGGTTACATTTCGAGCGAATTTACGGATTGTCACGAATCTCCAAACATTTAAAGATATACCAAGCTAGTTGCCTTATCTTAACTTCGCTCTGAGTTGACATTAACTGAGAAAACTGTCTCCATTCATTACAGGGCGCTATGTTCCTCATATGTACATGTCTAATACTATCGTATTGTTTACAACGAAACGAAAAAAAAAATGTGTTTCGTTCTCGATTTCACCAGGACAGAAAGGGCAGAAGTTATTAACAGTCACATCAGGTCTTACATATCTATTACTATGTACTTTCAAAGAAGTAATGCCCAGTCGGAATCTAATTAAAGCGTCTCTGAAACATTCTGTTTTAATACAACCCAAATATACTTCAGGGGACAGGTCAGATTTGAAGTCTCTGTAGAGTGCGTAACGATCACTGGTGGTCAGATTGTGTTCCCAATCTTGACAATTCATATCAAGGAGTCTCTTAAAGACACTACAAAATTGATTCACATCACCCACTCCCTGAGCAAGCCATACAAATCCGAAACCAGTTCTGTTCAGTAAAAACCTCAATTCTGATACCCAGTTCCGTTTACCGTTTTCGTCTAAATTCATAAGCATCCTGTAGGCCTGCTTTGGTAAGCGCTTGTCGTTCATATTTAACAATCTGAACCAGAATTTCAAAGCTTTCATAAAACCATTAATATGAGGGGGTGTCTGCCGAGCTCACCGTAAACCATTAGGTTAGGTGTACGGAGGGCCACGTTAAGGAATCTTTTACAAGCAAACAAATGAATTTTTTTCGGTTGGGTCATCCTTTATCAAGATACTCCAAATCTCAGCAGTGTAAGACAAAACCGGCTGAATCATGGTATCAAACATTTTGAAGAAAGTATTTCTTGTCATTTGATTGAGAGAGCTGTGAGCTTTCAGAACCTCAAAAAGGGACTTTTTACCTTTGACTGCGAGTTGTTTTTACACTGCTACACATATTCATAGAAGTGGTGAAGGTAAAGCCTAAATACACATAACTATTTACAACTTCAACGTTAGTACCGTTGATAAACCATTTCTCATGTCTTCCCAGATACCCTCCCTTCCTGAAAACCATGATCTTGCTTTTGTCAATATTTACAGTTAATCCGAGAGATTGGTGCACATGTTACTTACACAATCAAGCTGGCGCTGTAAGCCACTAGGCGAGCATGACAGTAATGCTAAGTCATCGGCAAACAGTAAAATGAAAAGTTCAACAAAATCTGTAGTAGCTGGATGCCATGTTTGCCAAATTCAGTAACATATTCGGCAAGCTCATTTATGATTATAGCAAAAAGAGTTGGACTAAGGACACAACCTTGGCGCAAGCCTTGGGGGCATTCAAAAGCTCGGTGAGCTCATTATCAACTCTAACACGTGCAACCACTTTGCAATAAATTGCCTTGATTGCAATAAAAAATTTGGATGATACACCTGCCTTGTATAGTGACCCTAGCAGAATGTCACGCTTGATTGTATCAAACGCTTTTCGTAGATCGATAAAAGCGACATAAAGCTTACCACCTTGTCTAGACAAGTACTTCTGCGTTACAGCATACAACGTAAATACGTGATCCGAGGTCGAATAACCCCGTCTAAAACCTGCCTGTGTTTCTCCGATTTTTCCATTCGTTTAGCCAGCTGTATAGTCTTTTATTGAGAATAGAAGTGTAGCATTTGCCAAGTAAGCTCAGAAGCGATATCCCTCTATAATTGTCAGTGACACGAGGATACCCTTTTTTAAAAATGGGGACAATTACAGCACTTGACCACATTTCAGGATACTGTCCTTCATCAAAAATAGCGTTGAAATATTCGGTCAAAAAGTGAACAACGTGGTTTCCTGCCGCTTTTAACATTTCAGCTAAAACTTCATCTTCGCCACTTGACTTACCGTTTTTCAAAGAGTATATAGCTCTTTGTACCTCCTCAATGGAGATTTTGTTGTCTAGTGAGTCAATCCGTACGTTGGCATTTATAGGTAACAGATTAGAGTTGCTCACTTGGCTAGCTAGATTAGACTCAAACACTTTCATAAAATGGTTCTGCCATTCTTTCAGCGAGATACTATTTGGGGCGGTCTGCTTTCTAGATAGACCAGTGCATGCCTTTAACTCTTTTCAAAACATTTTAGGATTGTGCAAGGTATTCGCGAGAAGCAGGGTTTTGTCCGCCTTAAATCGTTTACATTTATGTTCCAAAAGTGATTTGTACTCTTTACGTGCCTTAACGTATGTATGTCTGTCACCTGTGTCACGTGTGCGCTTAAAAGTACGAAGTTTTGATCTGGTTTCCTTACGAGTACAAAAGCAGTCCTTATCAAACCAAGTCTCCTTGTGAAGGGACCCGCCTAGTTTCACTTTCTTTCTCATACAAACGCTTGAACTGGTCAAACAGTCAACAAAAACCTGAAGCGCCAAGTTTACATCCACATTAATCAAAGTAACAGCACTATTCAATCTTGCTTGGATATCAACACTAAGAAAACATCTGAGGAACGTATCGTTTTCCTCCATGTTCCACACATACTTGTCAATCCACTGAGCACTGGCGCAGCGATCACTTCTCGAGGTAGATGGCAATGACACTTTAAGAATCAGAGACACGGGCAAGTGATCGGATTCTACACAAACAGTTTCAACTGTCAATGAATCTAGAACATTTTCATTACATAAATCATTAGACAATACAAAATAGTCAATTGTACTTGATCCTGTTGAAGACACATAAGTGAAACTGTCGTCAAAACAAAAACGGTTAGCACCATTAAGAATTGAACATTGCATGACATCACATATGCTAAGCAATTGCAAACCAAAATGATTGAATTCAAGATCTTGTGAAGTTCTTTCTAGATAGACATTTTCAACACCACTCGTCGTCCAGTTTGAGTTTAGTTCACGGCTGTTGCCCTGTTCGGGCATTAGAATCGCCACACAACAAAACATAGAAATCTGATCTTTTCTCCAGCAGCACTGCTAAACAGTGTTCGATTAAATCAATACCAATGCCCATATCAGAGTGGGCGTATGCTGGAGAGTCCCGAGGATCGTGGTACTTAACTGTATTTGACGTAGTCCTGCCAAAATTTATAAGTTCAATAACTTAATGACGGAGTAGGGGCATGCTACGGGACATGTGACTGTGAACGGTGTGTGGTATTTCGTCAAGTGCACTGTGGTCGTGTGCCATCACTCGATCAGGGCCTAGTCAAGGGTGACAGAATGCCGCCCCCCCCCCCCCCCGGAGACTGGACAAACGCTCAGATTGTTGCCTGTATTGTCTGAAATTGCCACGCGGGACCGCGCATCCACTGCCAGAGGCGGACGAGGGTTGTTCGCTTAGTCACTAGGACACTCGGTTAGCGGGACCCCTCGCTTGCTAGAGAGCTCTCTCTGCGTCTTCAAGCTGTCTGGTGAGCCACAGGGGTAGTCACGCGTGACAACAGTCATGCACAGGAACAGTGCAGAGTAGCGCGCGCGACGGCGCGGTTATGGACTTACTGACCTGGCCGAGCAAGTGGTGTTTAGGTGTCAGTGACCACGTGGCAGTTCTGACAGGTGCCCCGCACCCAGGCGACCTCGCACTGCTGTCCCCCTTATCGATCGAGCTTTGTCCATCATTGCGAGTTGCACGTGACTGTTGAGACAGCTCGAGCTGAGAGTCATCAGTGGACACGCTGGCTCGCCTGTGTGTTTTGCTACCGTCCCCCCTAGGTCTAGAGTAGTACATATGGTCTGACATGAGAATAGAGGTAGGTGGTGCGAGCCGAGTCGACCTCGAGGACGTATGTGCACTGAGAGGCGCCAGGGTCAGGCTTGGTAATGTCATCGGACTCGGCCTGCGATCCAGAGTTGCTTATGAAATCATGGATGGTTTTCCGCCTTCTGTCTTGACATCGTTGCCTATTGTCCACATGCCCTCGTCTCTCGCTGTCTGTCTTGAGGCATGCTGCTCTGGCTGCCAGGCTCATCTCTCTCTCACTCATCGGTCCCCAGGCTTTCTGTCAGTGTCTTGTATCTGGATTCCGCTGCGGACTAGTAGTTGGATCTAGGGCGTGGTTCGTGCGACTAGCAACAACCCTAGCAGCAATGATCTTGCCTCGCGCTAGGTAGCCCCCTCCCCCCCCCCTCTGTGCGTTGCAGTTGTCTTCCACACAGCTTCTAGACGGGTCGCAGGTGCTGAGGAGTAGAGTAAGAGACCAGTCGTTACCACGCCCATGACTTTCTCGTCTATCCCATTCCCGTTCCTTGCCCTCAGTTTGCTCTCTTCATCACCTCTCATCGTGTGGCTCAAATCTCGAAGCGGACGAGATCGGGTCTAACAGCTGGGGAAACACTCCGGTCGTGCCAAAACATCGGAAGCTTCGTCTAACGTCATAAATCTTGAAACAAGCGGGAGTCAAGATGGAGTGTCACGGTCTGGACCCGCGTAAAAGAACAGCGAATCAAGATGATCCGTGGTTATCTTCTTTGCATTCCATGATATTTTAAGCTTGTTTAGCTCGTCCGTTAAGCACTGGAGCGGGTCGCACTTGTCTGTTGGTAGAGGTCTGTTCACATAGACGATCCACAGATTTCACCTTGATCAACATGCTCAATACCCCCTTTTTTCTGTCTTTTCCTTTTTTTTTTTTTTTTTTTGTCTTGTTCGTGTGTCATACAGTATGAGCCTGTGCGGAGACATACTCGCAAATCTCAGTGTCACTAGTCGTCGGCATTTTTGTTGCGATCGTGCGTCGTGGCTGTGACATATGGCAGGTCTGTTTCTCAGTGTCATTCAGTGCTCACTCAGATCCCAGTCTGCTATCTGTCTCGATGAGAGCTTGATCTCGCTTTCTGGTCGCATGCTCCTGGCGTGCTCTGTCAGTGCGTCAGACCTTGACGGGTATATCTGTCTCTTTGCATGTAGTTACCGGAGTCTGGTGCTGATTTGGTACTGGGCTATCTGTGTCAGGAGTGACGAGCCTGTCTGTGTTTTTTTTTCTTTATGCCTCTCCGATGTGTCTGATCTGTGGTCTCTCTCTCTGCTCTTGCTCTCCTCTTCTCTCTCTGCCTCACTCATG
>JADBJO010035636.1:7500-12011 GCA_016801955.1 Conus betulinus | reverse complement strand
CTGCCTCTCTCTATCTCTCCCTCTCTCTTCTCTCTCTCTCTCTTCTCACACGCACACAGTGATAGATAGCTACATTTATGGCTGCATACATACAACCATAGATACACATATACAAAACATAATACATTTCACTTGCATACATACATGCATACACACACACATAAATACATGCACATACATACATACATACATACATACATGAAAAGATACATAAAAACATACATACATACAGACAGACAGACAGACAAACATGCATGCCATTCATACGTACAAACATACATACGTGCATAGACACAGGCATACACACATACATTCATAGAGACATACTGCCGAGGCGGTGAGTTACCCTTGGAGAGACAGACAGAGACCAAGAGAGAGAATTCAATGTCATCAATTACAACGTCCTAAACTCCACTTTCCTCGCGGTCTGACACGATCTCTCCGCACCCAACTTTTCTTCTTCTAGGAACAGTGGCCTTTTGAAGTTCTTATATATTTTCAACTTATTTTTTTTGTAAAAGGTTTTACAATAATGTTTCGAAAATTTCTTCAGAAATTTCGTTCACCACTTCGTCTCACTCACAACAACAAGATGACTTAGCACACGTTAATTACTATAACAAGCCCCACAGGGTTCATAGAGAACAAGAGACCTAATGACTTTATCAGCGAAGGCCAACAAGGCCACACAGTAAACATCTTCTTCAAGTTAGCCACCAGACCACACTATTTCCAAATAACCAGCATTTACCCTGGGAGGTCACAAGTAAGTAGTCATAGTCTTCCACTCTCAAACCATCCCAACCTATCTGAGACCTCTATCTGTTTCATTCATTTTCTTCCAGTCTTAGACTTCCACCGTCTGATATTAATTTATTCTTTTTTTTTTTAATTTTCTCACGTACGTGGTGTAGGCAAACTACATTGAAGGAGAAGCAATCCCTGCAACAGGAAAAAACCAACACTTTTGTTGGTAATCATTTTCAACTGTCAGATAAGATTTATTTCTACTCATATTTTTTTTGGTGTTTCTGAAATCATCAGGAAACCTATGTATTTTTTATGCTAACCTTTTCCTTTCCACGTTTAGGTCGACGCTGGCAATGTGGTGCCTAATTTACGATTAAACCTTTCTGCAGGGGTGAAGATAACTCCCCTATAGCACCTCTGAAACACAGCCCCTATAAAATATTAGCATAGTTGAGGCCAGTCTCTCTCTCCCCCTCTCTCTCTCTCTCTCTCTCTCTCTCTCTCTCTCTCACACACACACACACACACACACGCACACACTAACACACACACACACACACACACACACACACACACACACAACACACACACACACACACACACACACTTCTGCTGACACTGACTACTATCTTAGCCAGGTAGTCCAGCAACAGCCCGTGAGCACTGTTATTCTCTCACAAGCAAAAACAACGACAACAACAACAACAACAACAACAAACAACAACACAACAAAAACAACAAATAAAAAACCACCAAAAAAAAAACACATGCTTTTCTTGCAGTCAAGCCCAAATCACGCTTCTGCTGCAGTAAAGCAAAATTCATGCAATGCTTGCACTGCACTCTACACTAGGTACTGCTAAAACCTGTCAGGCAAGCTAGCTTGTTATTCGAATCACTGACCCTCTCAGGGAGTGTGAGTGGAAGCATGAAACACTTTTCTTATAGTTTTATCTTAGTCTACATTTTGAACTTTTTTTTTAATTACAAGGGACACTCACCAGTGTTAACTCTCGGTTTACTGACCACCCCTTGAGCTTGAGTTTAAAGTAGCTTTTAATGATGAATGTAAAAAAAAGGAAACTTACTGACCACCCCTTGAGCTTGAGTTTAAAGTAGCTTTTAATGATGAATGTAAAAAAAAAGGAAACTTTTTTTCTAACATGTGCACTGAATATGGTGCTCATGACAGTGCATAAAATTGGTTTGATATCAACAAAGCCAAAATACCAAGCCATATATACTGATCTGGATTTGTAGTATTGTAAAACAAGTATCAAATGAGGATAAACCACGAATAAGATTTCAAAGCTACGAATTCCAAAATTCGCTCTGTTCAGAATACATCCTCAGGCTGTTTGTCACCAAAAAATAGTACGATTCTATAGTTACAAAAAATTGTGGCAGAAACAACAGGACAGCCGACTACGTTTTATCTCCAAACATCTGGGATACCTCAACAAGCAGGCCATCAACAGCCAAAATGTCGACGCCTGTCTGTCCAACTCTTACAACATGAGGAACTTTGAGCCACTGTGTTTGGAGGTATCGAAACATATAAACCCAGACATCTTGAATGGTACAGACACACTTACATCTAAACAGAAGGTGAATGGTACAGACACACTTACATCTGCACAGAAGGTGAGAGGCCTTTCAAAAATGAGAGAGATGTTGCGATTTTCCAAGCAACACACACAGACACAGACACACAAATCCCCTTCCCATCCAACACCCACACCATGTCTTAACAGTACCATTCAATATAAAACTGCAGGAAGTTGTGGAAAACGCTCTTAGCTCAACAGTAGAAAGAAACTCGTGGAGAGCGTGGCAGCAGAGAGTCCTCAGAAGAGAAGCCCCCCTGACACTCTAGGGGGGTTGGGCCACACCCGGTCATGACTCCGGATGTCCCTCTGCTGCCCCTTTTTTTTCCCATCTCGGGACGAGCCATGGCTGGGATTTGAACCCATGCCCTTCTGGACATGCTCATGTTCCACTTAATGACTCGCACACTAACCACTGAGCCACAGGGACACCTGATATTTGTAGGAAATTTAAGCCTTATGAAGTTCACTTTTGTTCCTCCTTGACCAGATCCAGCTTGAACACCTCTCCGCTGCTTCTGCCATTGCTTTCAGGGCTCTGGTTTTTTCCCTCCCTGCAAATGAGAGCTGTTTCATGAGGCACAACCCTATAGTGAGAACACCTTTAAACGGACAAAAAAAAGCAGATTGACAATGGAAAATTTATCAAGTCAGATTGTACTAAGGTAAATAAAAAAAAAAATGTGGTCAAGTGTTAGGTCAGTGGAGGCAAATGTGTATAAAACATCACTGTCAATACGGTAATCCGCAGTCCAGTCCGGACCACCTGCTAGGTCGAGAAAGAATACATATATGTCACTGACAAAGGTTCACATGTTATAAAACTAACTTTAGAATAACTGCATACAATCAAACAAGACCACGTTTACAATTCAGTATGACACGTCACGCTTTTTCTCTCTGTATTTGAGCGATCGTCTATGCTTCACATTTTCATTAATATAAAAGCGTGTAGGTTTTGTGGTTGTCATGTTCGGTATAGTCTGGTGTTGTGAGCTGTGGCGGCCATGCACTTGTGGGCTCGCAGTCGCCACCATCTTTTAGGGTCTCTTTGCCTAAAGGGAATTTCCGAAGTGAGTCGTGCGAACTTCCTCTGTTTGCAGGAAGCAGCAGATAACGAGCACACACGCACACACAGTGTATCTAACAGTAACATCCAAGTGTAGAACCTATAGAAAGTTTGTGATAACTGTCCGTAGCAAAATGAATGGGCCAAAGGCCTAACGACGAGCACTACTGGTCCACTGACGACTGCGTTTGTTTTCTGCGAACATCTTTACTAGTTCCAGCTGTTTCTCCTTTCAAGCCATCCACTAATGTGTGTGGGTGCGCGCTGTGTGTGTGTGTGTGTGTGTGTGTGTGTGTGTGTGTGTGGTGTGTGTGTGTGTGGTGTGTGTAGGTTTGTGCGTGCGTGCGTGCGTGCGGTGCTTGCGTGCGTGCGTGCGTGCGTGCGTGCGTGCGTGCGTGCGGTGCGTGCTGTGCGTGTGTGTGTGTGTGTGTGTGTGTGTGTGTGGTGTGTGTGTGTGTGTGTGTTAGGTGTTTGGGCATTGGTGCGGGTGAGTTTTGTGTTTTTATGTTATTGTTTTTTTTATAATTGAGGTAATGGTTTTATGTCCTAGGGATTTAATGTTTATTTCATGTGTGGTGTGTGTCATGTGGGGGGGGGGGGTGGGGGTGGGGGTGGGGGTGGGGTGGGAGGGGAGTGTGTGAGTGTTGATGTATATACAAATACATCTACTAACACAGGGGCTTTATATGTAACGATTTATACCTCTGTCTTCTTGTAAGGTCTTTATATCTAATACCCTATACTTGCGAAAATGATGCGGAGCAGAAGAAAAACATTTCCCGATCGACAATTAAGAGTTGATTGAACTGAACTGAAAAACAACATAATCGGACACAAAGGTGGACTGAAAACAACACCACTACCAAGTTATATTTCACAACAGTAGAAGTTAAAAAAAAATGGTCAAGGGGTAGGTCAGTGGAGGGAAATGTGTATCAAACATTTCTGTTAATACTATAATCCACAATCCACCGGCCGGTTCGGCACCACCTACACAACAAAAGAAAGAATCGATATATTTCACTCACATGTGTTAAGCTAGCTTTTGAACAACTGCACACAATAAAACAAACCGACTTTACAAT
>JADBJO010035635.1:0-12013 GCA_016801955.1 Conus betulinus | reverse complement strand
ACGCATTCCTGTGAAACCAAAATGTCTCCACCATCACAGTGCTTTTTTCCCGTAGAGATGGCGCCCATGATGGATCTTTTCATAGCACAGTAACACAAACGCCAAGTACGCCAAACATACAAAATCGGCAACTCTGGCTTATAAAAAAAGGCACTATTTTCCTGTTTGAAGACGCGAGTTATTGTCCCTAGTTCCAGTTGGCACATACTCGCTTACGCCATGGTCGGCCATCTTTCATAGTCAGCGACTGACACAGATATTCACTGAGAGAATGCCGCCACCAGCGAAATTATCACGCGTTCATGAGAGTGATAAACAGCTAGATGTTGAAAAGAAGGTTACCGAAACGAGGGGGAGCAAACTTTCCTGAATGCATATTACGCAAACTGGGAAGTGCTTAGTCCTAAGCTCAAAAAAGGTCCAACTTTCGTGTGGTGCACTTTGTGCGAAACAGGCTTTAGTTGGCCTCATGGAGGGCGCAGCGACTGCATAAAGCATGTTTCATCAAAATCACATAAAAAAAAATATCTGAAGTGGTGATCTTCACTTGTACAAGCATTTAAAAAAGGCCGAGGCGAAGTCTAATGGGGGACCTGATGCAGCAGGTGACAAACGCCGAGATAATGATCATGATGTGTGGGTTAGTCGCTGACGCGAATCTGTCCCTGCCAACGACCGGTCGTCTTGCTCCCTATTCAAGATGATGTTTCCTGACACTAATGATAGCAAAATTGTTCAAGGTGCGTCTGTCACTATAACTTCTACTGTTAATTAGCTCCACTCCTACACCGCGAAAACGGGGAGAGAGGGGGGGGGGGGGGGGGGGGGGGGGGGGGCAATACAACGAAAAGAAAAAAGATGGAAAATGAAAACTGTATGAAGGGTATACATGCGTGTGACTGACTGTCACTCTATATGTGTGTGTGTGTGTGTGTGTGTGTGTGTGTGTGTGGTGTGGGGGTGGGGTGGTGGTAAGGTAATGTTGCTTATAACCCAACCGACCGCAAAGGGCCACATCAGGGCTGTCACCACGTGGAAGGGGAGGGGGGGGGGGGTCGGGAAGGGAGGAGAACATTATAATTTTTTTCAATGAGATGGTCAACTAGATACGTGCAGTATGTATGGTGCCCTTGTGCAAGGTGGTGTGGGCGAGTGCGAGTACAGCGCAGCGAGTTGGCTGCAAGAACTGCGCGATACAAGATCCATATTCAAGTTCATGTAAGAAAATACTTTTTTTGTCATGGAATACTAATATTTACTCCACGGAACACTAATGGTTCCACTTTGAGGCAGACAGGTCTGATAGCTGCAGTGCGGCACAAGGACACATTTTCGTGAGACACACTTCCACTCAAATCCAAGAATGCACAATGCCTTACTCACTCTCTGCCTAGCCCCAACCTTACATTCATCCGACATGAGTGTCTGTGTGTGTGTGGGGGGGAGGGGGGGGGGGACCTTGCCTTCAGACACCAATACGGTCTGGATCCTAACTGATCGACAGAACATAGCAACACAAATAAACAAAGCACTCAGAAATCTGCGGGTGAGAAAGGAAATTGCCCGTGAGACGTCCTGCAAATGAGATCCAAACATCGGCCCTTATGCCTCGTTCAAAGAGACTGACCACATTCCTCTAAAGCGTTTTGCTTCGAACAAACTCCCCCCCCCCCCCCCCCCCCCCCCCCACCCCCCCCCCCCCCTCTTTTTTTTTTCAGACCAAATGTGTATCAATACATACAATTATACATTTTCCCCATCCAGTGACATCCCCGCAGGGGGAGGGTAAAAACAGGGCATCACAAAAAATAAGAAAAAAAAAATCACACACAAAATTGAAATTTTTAAAAAAAAAAAAAAAAAAAAAGGGCATCGCAAAAATTCAAAACAAAAGTCACCATAAATAATGTTTAAAAAAAAATAAAAAAAAGAAGAAAGCAAAAGAAAGAGAGGAGGACCGGACTACTGGATTGTCAAAGGGGGGGGGGGGGGGGAGGGTTGGGGGGGATGAGAGAGAAGACAGGGTATGGGGTGATGCATACAAGTATGTCTGTTTGCAAGAAGAAAAACATTGTCAGCAAGAAAAGAATACTGTCAAACGATTGAAACAAAAAAAATGCTGTGACTGAACATCGCCGTTTCCTTAACATTACAGTTTCTACGTCTGACAATCGGTCTGTGAAGAACAGACTTCTTGTTCATATGTACAGGAAAAATGTGTGCACACACACACACACACACACACACACACACACACACACACACACACACACACACAATGCACACAACCACGTTGATTAGATAGCCGTCTAAAGCAGAAGACGACTCTACCCCCTCCCTTATTTTTCCTCCCACTAACAATTTCTCTCAGCTCTATTTCTTCTGTTTTCCAATTCTCTTAATACTTTACAACTTACTAAAAACAAAAACATAACACATTGTACAAGATCAGTTTCCTTTGGACATACCAGGAGGGCAGAGGGCACCATCCTCCTCTCAGGAAAAGAAAAAAGAAAACAAAAAACTCAATCGTCTGAGCATGGCTTATCAAATTAATGGTAGAAATTCACGGTGAGGCATATCACCAAATCCACGTTAAACAACAATGGCAGATCACAAGAAAAAACAAGGACAAGCACATGTATATTGCCAATTAAATGTGCATAACGAATCATTTTTACAGTCCTACATAGTAGATACCGAGTCCCCTAAACGTTACGCACAGAAAACACCTTCAGTACTGTGTACACTGAAGTCCACGATTTCAATAATGATAATAATGTCATGTGACTGGAAAGGTACGAAAGGAAAAAAAAAAAAGCTCCACTGACAAAAATCAAACTAAAAAACCTCAACAAGATGCGCGCACTCCATTAAAATTGTGATTTTTTATCGATTGTTGGTATAACATGTATTACTTCAACTTTTCTCCCTAAAGATTCCTAACCCAAAGTAAACCTAAACTGCTAAACGATGTCCTGCCCTTGCACATCCTCAGACTTGCCGGTCAGGTTTATTCGACATCAAGATCTGCCCCCATGCCCCCCCCCCCCCCCCCCCCCCCCCCCCCCCCCCTCATCATGAAAACATAAAAACAGAAAAAATAAAAATCAGTATAGAATGGCATATGTTCAAACAAAAACCGTGAGGGGAACCAGGTGGACAGGAGGTTTTCAGTATCATCATTACAGCCTAGCAGACCACACAGAGCCTCTTCAGGGCTGTCCGACTGGCACTAGACAAAAAAAGTCACTCAAAATAATTTAGATCAAAGAAACAAACTATGCTGTCATGACATCTCAATCCATATACACACTTTATATATATATATATATATATATATAATATATATATTATATATATATATATATATATATATACAGACTTCAACATAAGTTAAGGACCACTTGCAGTCTGTCTGACAAATGCAACACGCTCGAAACCAAAAATGTTTCATGCATACAGATATTTAATTGCAACCCTTGTGAATCAAATTAAAGCAATTTCATTTGGATTGTGTAATCTTTTTGCAATGATAAAGCAATGTAAAGAGACCCACCCTGGTAAAAGAAAATCCACATGTTTCTTTAATCTGTTCAAAAAACGGATGTGTCCACCCCGCGCAGCAACACAATCGAGACAGCACTGCCTCATGGAGTTGATGGTGTTTGCGATGACGGCCTGGGAGATGTTTTCCCACTCCTGTCGCAGGACGTGCAACAGCTGTTCCCGATTAGCTGGACGTGGGCGGTTTGCATGGACTCGCCGGCCAAGTTCTCCCCAGATGTTCTCGATTGGATTGAGATCTGGACTGTTCGCAGGCCATGCCATCCTGGTGATCCCAGCTTCCTGAATGAAAGTTGTTGACAGACCTGCAGCAGCGGTGTGAAGTGGCGTTGTCATCCTGGAGGACAGCTTGGGGTCCGATCTGCTGGAGGGTCGCTGTCGCTGTGACCAGAGGCTGTAAGATCTCCTGCAGGTAGCGGTGCCCATTGAGCATGCCCTCCACATGGTAGAGAGGAGTCCTGTAGTGTCGGCTGATGCCTCCCCAAACATTAATGGAGCCACCTCCAAAAGCAGCTCGGCCTCCTGGATAGCATCATCCTGCAGCTGCTCCTGTGGGCAGCGCCACACCTGATGCGGCCGTCTTTGGGCGCACACATGAAGCGCCGATTCGTCGGTGAACCTGACATGGCCCTCAGAGCAGGCTTCCACCTCAAAATGGGTCTGCCCCATGAAGCGGCGAGTCCTCAGTCAATGGGACTCACGCGTCAGATGTGCCATGCCTGTGGCCCTGCCGGCGAGCTACATGTCGGCGTACGCGTGGTCTGACCAGCGCCTCAGGTGGGACAGCACAGCGCTCCAGTGACTCACTGGAACCAAGCAGCTGGTCTCGGGGCGCCATGCAAGACCGGCGTGCCCTGTGACCGTGCAGCAGTCAGCATGGGCTTCTTCACCGGACGCCTGGAAACGCAAGGCGGCGGCATGTAGGCGACGCCGAGTGGTCTGCCCGCTCACTGCGTGTGTTGGATTGAAGCACGCAGTTGCTGACTCAAGGCAATGGCTGTGGTTGTCCTCCTCTCCGAAGGGGCCTGTCTGCAGAGGTACCGGTCTTCACGTTGTGTGGTTTTCTTGGGACGCCCTGGGCGTGGCCGTTCTTGGACGGTGCCTGTGGGTTTGATGGCGCTGTGTCTCAGACGGATGATGACCCGAGTGTGACACTTGCAGCCTTCTGGCCACCTCTCGGACGCCTACTCCGTCCTGCAGCCAGGCGATAGCTCGGGCACGATCGAAATTTCTCAACTTTCGTCTCGCTGGCATGTTGGTGTTGTGTGCTTCAGAACGGGTATTCGACGGCTTTTATGGCCATTGTGGTGAGCACAACGCACTCCCATACCTTCATGCTGTCACGTGCATCAGGATTTTCACACAAACAGCTTGTTTTGCCAAACAAGAGCACTTTTCTGCACGCTCAAGGGGAGTCAGTGCAGCTGTTGCATGCTTGGCAGTATTTATTGAGAAGGCCTGACGACTGTCGCGTTCAGAAACCTTGGCAATTACTAACCTTTATTTGATATTTGATTTTGAAAGCACGGTCAGTGTTTTTCATGTGTTTTTTTTATTTTCTGTTCGCTGACAGGAACTTCCATTTGTGTCTGCAGTTGGTTACCATTTCTATCCTAGTGTTTGAGGGTTGCTAATTTTGGTTTGCATAGTATCTCATATATAATATATATATTATAAATATATATATAATATATATAGTATGAATGATATATTATCAATCTATATTCCCCCACTACTTAATTGTTCAGATTAATATGTGTTGGTCAATCAGGGGGAGATTGCATCTCTTAGGAGATCCATAAGTAAAGATTGTTCTGTACGATTCTTAGCCATTCACAATGCTTGGGTATATTGAACAGGCAGAGCTGACCACTCTCACACTTGTTCCATATCTTTGATCTATCCTTGTATCCTTGAATGGATATCTCAAGCATAGGCTCAAAGATTGTCACCCTTATTTTATACTGTTTGAATAATGCTTTTAGTTTTTCTCGGTAAACTTTTGTCCTCTCTCACACACTTTTCGTTTTGTTCCGTTTTCCGTTTACTACCCACCTTCGCTGGGCTGCTTTCAGGGATGCTGTGGGATTCTTTCTTGAACCCTTGGTGGTCAGAACACCACAGAATGTATGGACTGTGGTGTGTCTCTATTTCACACCAAGAGAGGCACAGGACACAACCAACCGCGGTCTCACCAGATATAGTTTGCTTTTTGCGAAGAAAAGTAGGCTTAGAAGCAGGTGATACAAGCGTGCCTTTGAAAAGGTTTTACGATGGTTCCCTCAGGCAGCTAGAGAAGGGTTTATTATGTTGTTATACATCCACCATTTACTTAAACTTCAATTTTGTTTTCCTAAAAGTTTAAAATTTTTGCGTAGTCATGACGCATAACAACTTAAAAATTGTTAATCTGCATTGTGTGTTCCACCCCCTGCTTCAACAAACTGAACTGTTCAGTAATACGTTATATATACACACGGCACACACCACACACACACACACACAGAGCGAACGAGACGCCATAGAAACACGACTCATTCTGAATTGACAAGATTCAAACTTATCTTCAGCTACAAAGAAAAAAAATAAACTGGGGAAAAAAAAGCAGATAAAATCAGAACACTAAACATCCTGAAAGATTTCAGGCATCCACACAGTAAGGTTCTCCTTTACAGCTTTTTTCTTCTGTAGAATACAAATACAGAAATCGGGCTCTTATCAACAATTTTGGACCATTGCGCATCTGGAGTTTTGATTTCTTCTTCAACCTCCTGGCATGAACCCAGTCTTTCTTTGTGGTGCAACGAGTATATGCTATCGGGCACATCCGGGTTAGTCGGATTGGGAAAAAAAAATTACGCGGGGAATCGCCTTACCTTTGAAAACAGGTCGTCTGCGCACAGTTCAGCGCAGGTTCTCCACTCTTGATGCCCTGGCGCAAGTTGATGTGCAAAATCTATTTTCATGTGTTTAATAACGGGGATTTCATTTCCAGGTGTGTGGACCTGGTTACGCAGTGTATTTCTTCCCTTTCTCTCTTTCTCTCTGCACTGCTAGCTTAGGCGTAGATCAGTGTCCCCGTGAGTGCTGTGACTGCGTGACTGCGTGGGAGCGCGGTTTATTAAATATCTTTCAGTGAGCTGGACACAACACCCAGTTTCGTTCCTGCTGTAGCTGAAAGAAAATTGATTCTGATCTTACCTGTCGGCCATTGTTTCTCATACGTGTAGGAGATGGCCGATCATACCTAGCACAGCTGCTTGCGAGAAATGAAGTAAAACACGACAGAATCTTTAAATTTAAACATATTTTCTTAACGTTTTAACGCTTACATTCACGTTGCATTCGGCATTTTTCATTGCTTGGTTAGCATTTTCTTTCTCGTTAAGTGTTTGTACAAGATGCAGGAGGAACATGGTAGCGTTAACGTTCGTGATCAAGATTTTGTCCGGTAACGCGCATTCAATTTCGTTTTCCTCTGTGTGGAATGAAAGAATGAATGCACTCTTCAGCTTGTGGGGGTCTTTTTTTTTTCAACCGTGACGAAGCCACAAATGGCTGCTTTCTTTTTTTTTCTCCACACGAAGAAACCATTGTTTCTTAGGCAAACGTACTTTTTCATCTTATCATATATGCTAATTCTAGCATGTCTCACGCACATCTTCCATCATAATGGATGACTCTTCAATCTCAATGTTTTCCTTTTACGCTAACCTTTTTCTAGAATGATTGATTGATGGGCTATATTAGCCACACTTAGCCATCCCACCCAAAATTGATACCTGTGGCTATACTCAGACAAAAAAAACGGTAAGCCCTACTGTTAGTTTGTTTTCACATTTCAACATGTATGACGTGTAAACTTCAACTGAAAATCCACCCGTTTCCCATAGTGTTCATTTAGGTGGTTAGGCCTCCCCTCGAGGACTTTTTTCAACTCTGATTCCTTGTGTGCAAATATCACTGAATCATAGCGGTTTATAAACCTTTAACTGACAACACCCCGCCCCCCTCCCCAATAAAATCCATACAATTAAATTTGTCTTTTTATTTAAAACTGTACTCACTTTCAGGTTACTCTTTTTTATACACTGATAAAAAAGAGACACATTAATATGAAGTACGCAAAAAGGAACGTAACGAATATCAGGCCAACTGCTCTACGTTGGGACCCTTTTTTTTTCTTCGTATATTTCTTCCTCCATCCCTCCCTCCTCCCTCCTAAATGGCAGACGATTTTTTTTTAAACTGCTGTAGTCTGTTTTCCTGTTGTATAGTACTCGTGCATACTAACTCTTCTTCAGCAAATTCAAAACACATTTAGCTGGATTGTAACCTGATTAAGACAAAGGAGTTTTCAACGATAGTGTCAGGCATGTGCAGTTTGCACTTTATTGGTTTCGTTTTACCAATGGTCCTACACACCGGACTCTATTGGACCTGATCAAAATATTATCCCCACTCTCAAAATTTATAGTAAATGGTGCAACGACAGCAACAGTGGCAATGCATATAAAGAACTAACTTAAGGTTTATATTCTAGTATGTTGGGGCTCTCTGTGTGTGTGTGTGTGTGGTGTGTGTGTGTGTGTGTGTGTGTGTGTGTGTGTGTGTTTGTGTGTGTGGTGTGTGTGTGTGCAAGTGGAGCATACACGCATTTGTTAAAGTTTACAACGGAAAATTAAGTAACACAGAAACATTCACACATTATATAGCTGTACATGCATCATTTGAATAGTTCACCAAAACCACCAAAAAAAAAACCCACCTGTGGTAGATAAATCAATAATAAAGAAAACTTACCAGTTTGCTTCTCATTCCATCACGCACTCAAAAAACAGTAGCATAAACATAAGCATCAACATTAATTTTCTTTCTTTTTTTTGATGAGTGATGCTGATGGGCGCTGATATTACAGAATTGTCATTTGGTCCGAGAGGGAACTGCGTGCCTGGGGACGTTCCATTCTACGCTTACTTTCAATGTTTCATATGCTGTATCATGGACTCTAACTTACTTTCAGCTACAAAAAAAAAGAAGAAGAAATAAAGAAGAAATAAACCAGGGGGAAGGCGTGGGGGAGGGGGTGGAGGGAGGAGATGAAAAGATAACACTAAATAATCCTGAAAGAATGTCCGCGCATCCCCAGAATACGATTCTCCTTAAAGCTTTTCCTTCTACGGTAGAAATACAGAAATCGTGTACTTATCAACAATTTTGAATAACATCCGGAGTTGTAGTTGCAGCTGTGCATCCTTCTCGGCCTGGGATCAATCCTCTTTTCTTTTTTTCCCGTTTTTTTTCTTTTTGTTTTGTTGACTGTCGGTGAAGCTAAACTCAGACGCGCGCTGAAAACACAGAAAAGAATAAGAAAGAAGAGATGGCGGACCTTCGGGACTAAAACATGTATACGGCTATTTACCAACGGATAAAATCCGCTTGTACAGAGTCTAAGAGCAAGTTGGGGGAGCTATAACATAGTAGTTAGATAGAAGCACCTTTAAACATTGAACCATCACCAAATGCAGTAAGTCCTGGAAATAATTCTACCGTACTAAAAACAATCGTTAGTTTCAAAGTATAAGACTGCAGGCGAGACCACAACCTAAACAATCTCATGACAAAGATCAAGTTCTGTATCTGCAAAACCCATAAACAAACAGACTCACACAAGACCATAAGAAGCAACAGGCACCCATTTTTTGTCATTGATTTGTACTCATTCGGTTTGGCGATTACCCGGCTAATTAATTCTCTCTTAAAGCTCTTTTTGTACTAAACAAGGATTTTCCTTTCAAAATAAAAACAAAAATAGTGGTCCTGTTTTACGAATACCGATAAGACTACCAACTGAAAAGACTTGCTCTTTTCCTAAACTCTGGACAGTGGACCATGAAACTCAAGCTGACTATGTTTTCGAATCACATTCCTCTTTCGACTGCAACTAACGAAAACAGTCACACTAAACAACGCGTTCATAAGAGAAGGAAACTCTATTAGTTTGAGACTACAGAGAACGAATTTCTATTCGCACCGCCCGGAACTGACGGCTCGTGAAGTTTAAAGAAAAAACAAAGAAAAGCAAAGAAAGAACACGCAGCCCAGCACCCTCCATCCCCTCTTTGTTCGTCTAGGGGCGGTGTTACAGTCAGAGGATCACTATAGGGTGGGGTGTTTCGTTCAATAATTCAAACTACTAACCAGTACATACACAAAAGCTCTCAGTTGGTTAAGTAACTTATAGTACAAGATAACATCTACAAATCTGTGTGAAATGTCGTGACCCCGCGTTCTCGTCCCCGCGGTGGGGATGCTTTTTGTTTTTTGCCAATTGACAGGCAAACTAGGACAGCAGAAGATAAAACGATGGAAAAAAAACAGGGGTAGCGAGTAGAAGGAAAATACCTTCAACGAAACTTCCTTGCCCGATGAATATATGAATAACTGTATGGTTCCAGTTTGGAGACGGAGAGGAACACAATCTGGCCGAGCGTCGCCCACGGATACTAATAAATACGATGAGTTTGAGCGCAAAAGTTAACCTAACAATGAAATAAAAATAAATAAAAGCAGTTTTTATAAAACTCTGAAAAGAATGCTCCTTCAAAGTGTGGACATAGTCCGCGAGGCATTGGCCACAGGAATTCTGAGAAGCAGAAGTACCCATCACGTCTGCCTAGGGAATGGAAAGGCAGATGAACGACGGTGTCTGAATGAAAGCCCCGACCGTATATTGTACCAAACACAAGGATAAACTGTTCCAGCTTCCAAACATGCTGACAATTACAGAGGTTCTGTCTGTTGTTAATTTCTCCAATCACTAAACGAAACCTATTCCCACTGGCAAAGTGGAATTTCAATCGACTGTAAAACGGACGCAAGGATACCTGCAAAGAGCCAAAGAGCAAATCCGTAGGCTTCTCTTGAACGCAGTTAAATGGCACAATTCCCAGGAGAGCATCCGCGTCTTACAAACCAAAACACAACGCACAACAAAGTAAACTGTTGAGGCAGTAATTTTCCAGATATCCATTTGCGCTTTTGAAACTGCTCGGGCTCATCCAGATGCCTAGAGCTATGGTAACGGAAAAAGCGTAGAAATGGACGCGCAAAAGGTGTACAACAAAGGGACGAAATATTGTATGACCACCCCCCCCCCCCCACCCCCCCACCCACCCCCCACACCCCCCCCCCCCTCAACCGCACCATCTTCAGTAATGTGTTCCCTTATCATTGTATAATAAAGTTGGAGTAATTTTAAAGGTTTCCCTTTTGGTTAAGTCCTTTAAACTTTGTGATGATCAGGAAACTGCTTGTCTTTACTTGCGAGTTTCCCTGTGGTATACGAACATCGTTCAATCAAAAGCCCAGTTCGACATCGCAGCGTGGGATCTTTCAAGGGGCCCCCGCCACTGACTGTCGGACAAAAACCAATTCTGATCCCCATGAACAACACAACCTAATACATTTCCTTAAATGTACACATCCACCAATATAAAAACAAAAGAACTGACATACTGGGTCTTCATTAACAGGAATTAGTATTTAGCGAGGTAGTTACACATGGCTCCAGTTCCGTTGGTCGTATCTGTACAGACATCTCCAAAAATCCCTTTAAAAAACAACAATCATTTTTAAGGATGGCATATCTGCGGTCAAGAGCAGACACAAACGTTGAGGGGAACCCGCGGGAACAGGAGGTTTTCATGTCTCTATCATTACGCCTAATCAATATTAACCACAAAGCAATCATGTGTATACCATAGATTTATTCTTATATCATCATATATCTATTTATCTATATTCCATTATCCAGAAGGCTATCACCAGGAAAAACTGTTTATAATTCAATATTTCTGCAGTACACCTGCAACCTCAAGACGCTCTGTAAATGGCTGGGGATGCGTGGCTCAGGACTGTTCACTTGGAAGCTTATTGGTTTACGTATGTAATCCAGAACCCTTGTAGATTCATGCAATGAGAGGGCCCTAGGACATTAGAGTTTAAGGTGTCGATCTTTTTCGATTATTTTACTTTTTAACAAGAAATGATAGATTATTTTGCTGTTTCATGATTCTCCTGATGTTTCTTAATGGTGGCAGCTGTTTTGAATTGTTTTTAGTTGATGTTTTGTGTACTTATTTTTTCGAAAAATTTCATAACAACAAACTACACTATTGCTGGCAACACCGACATGTTCTTCTGGGATGCACGCGAAGGTCTACTCAAAAACAGATACAGACACCGGCAGAAGACAGGCAGCGAAGAGTCAAGTTATCACTTCTCAAGGGGGAGTAAGGAGGGAAAGAGTCGTTCAAGTTAAGGAAAACATCTCAGACGTCAGGAACTCCCACAGTATCAGCTTTGACCGCCCCGAAAAACTGGTCCACCACGCCACACAGCGAAGTTCAAAACCCCCCTCCCCCCCCTCCCCCCCCACCCCCTC
>JADBJO010035634.1:0-5000 GCA_016801955.1 Conus betulinus | reverse complement strand
CAGTGGGCTTTCACCGTGGCCCCGCCCCACAGAGGCCCAGGAGCCGGCCGACGGCAATCGCCCCGCTGCTTTTTTTTTTTTTTTTCTGCAACAGAGCATGCATGCGAAGAAAGGTAACGACAACAGAAACCCAGGGGGCGGTGCCCGCACGAGGACTGGGCGCTCTTTGAACCTTCGCCAGGAGGACGCCGGTCCGGGAACGAGAGCTCCCGGGGGCGCCTGAGGCCTCTCCTGCTTCCCCTGCCGAACCTGCCGACAGCCGCCTCCCGCCCGCCCGCCCCCCCACACACGAGGACCGGACGGGCGCGCGAGAGGCGACCCGGCATCCCGGCAGACCAGGTACCCCAAAGTCACACTTTTCGGGGAGGCGGGCCGACCGCACGAGGCAAAACGCCGGCCGCCTTGAGGACGGTACCTCCCCTCACCACGGTTCGGCGCGAGCCGTGGCCTTTCTCTTCGGTCTCTCTCTCTCTCTCTCTCCACCAAGCGCGGTGACGTCGGGTGACATGAGCGTCTCTCATCTGCTGTACTGCGCACAGTAAGCAGCTGGGTAAACCAATAATGATCCTTCCGCAGGTTCACCTACGGAAACCTTTGTACGACTTTTACTTCCTCTAAACGATCAAGTTCGAGCGGTCTTCTCGGAACAGCGGCGCGCCGCCCGGTGAAAGGGCGGGCCGAGTCCAATCCGAGGCCCTCACTAAAAACGTTTCAATCGGTAGTAGCGACGGGCGGTGTGTACAAAGGGCAGGGACGTAATCAACGCGAGCTTATGACTCGCGCTTACTGGGAATTCCTCGTTCATGGGGAACAATTTCAAGCCCCAATCCCTATCACGAAGGAGATTCAACGGGTTTCCCAACCCTTTCGGCCAGGGAGAAAAGCCACGCTGATTCCTTCAGTGTAGCGCGCGTGCGGCCCCGGACATCTAAGGGCATCACAGACCTGTTATTGCTCAATCTCGTGTGGCTAAACGCCACTTGTCCCTCTAAGAAGTTAGCGCCGACGCATGAAGGATCGGCGAAACTATTTAGTAGGCTAGAGTCTCGTTCGTTATCGGAAATTAACCAGACAAATCGCTCCACCAACTAAGAACGGCCATGCACCACCACCCACCGAATCAAGAAAGAGCTATCAATCTGTCAATCCTTACAGTGTCCGGACCGGGTGAGTTTTCCCGTGTTGAGTCAAATTAAGCCGCAGGCTCCACTCCTGGTGGTGCCCTTCCGTCAATTCCTTTAAGTTTCAGCTTTGCAACCATACTTCCCCCGGAACCCGAAAACTTTGGTTTCCCGGAAGCTGCCCGCAGAGTCGATGAAGCAACACCAGCGAATCGCTAGTTGGCATCGTTTATGGTCAGAACTACGACGGTATCTGATCGTCTTCGAACCTCTGACTTTCGTTCTTGACTAATGAAAACATGCTTGGCAAATGCTTTCGCAGTTGTTCGTCTTGCGATGATCCAAGAATTTCACCTCTAACACCGCAATACGGATGCCCCCGTCTGTCCCTCTTAATCATTACCTCGTGTGTTCGAAAAACCAGCAAAATAGAACCGAGGTCTCCTATTCCATTATTCATGCACCATTATTCAGGCGACCTGCCTGCTTTGAACACTCTAATTTCTTCAAAGTAAACGTTCCGGCCACCCAAAACGCTCAAATGAAGAGCACCATGGGCTGAACAACCGGGAAGCGTAGGAGGATGGGAATCAATACACACAGTGACCGCCGCGAGGCGGACCGTGCGCGCCCCATGCCTGAGATCCAAACTACGAGCTTTTTAATCGCAAACAACTTTAGTATACGCTATTGGAGCTGGAATTACCGCGGCTGCTGGGCACCAGACTTGCCCTCCAATAGATCCTCGTTAAAAGGGTTTAAAGTTTACTCATTTCCAATTACGGAGCCTCAAAAGAGTTCCGTATTGTTATTTTTCGTCACTACCTCCCCGCCAGCCAGGAGTGGGTAAGTTGCGCGCCTGCTGCCTTCCTTGGATGTGGTAGCCGTTTCTCATGCTCCCTCTCCGGAATCGAACCCTGATTCCCCGCTACCCGTTTGCTAACATGGTAGGCAGATCACGTACCATCGTCATTTGATAGGGCAGACATTTGAAAGATGCGTCGCCGGCTCGGGGCCATGCGATCGGCAAAAAAAAGTTATCCAGAGTCACCAAAGGACGGGCAGAACCCGACTGGTTTTGAACTAATAAAAGCGCTCTTTCCCCGGGGGGGTCGGAGCTGGTCGGCATGTATTAGCTCTAGAATTACCACAGTTATCCAAGTAGATTTGGATCATCTAAGGAACCTCGACTGATTTAATGAGCCATTCGCGGTTTCACCGTACGAGGGTGTGAACTTAGACATGCATGGCTTAATCTTTGAGACAAGCATATGACTACTGGCAGGATCAACCAGAATGCAACCCGTGTTCTGCGTGTCCTCCTCAGCGGCCGATGCAGGCTTGCCGGTGGGGACCGCTCTCACAGATGATGAGTCCGTGGGCGATCCGCGTTAGCGAGCCGGCCGCAAGCAGCGCGCGGAGTCGGTCTTCACCAGAGACTGCGGTGGTGGCGGCGGACAACAGATTCAGGGACCAAATCGCAAAGCGAGAATCCTTCTTCGGTCAACTTCGAACCGACCCGCCAGCCCCCGAGACGGCTAGCGGCAAGCGGGCAGCAGCAGCAAAAACTCGGGGGGCCGGTTAGGGCACGGTCTAGCAGGGAGGGGAGAAGAACGGGAGCCTGTCCCCGAACGCCTCGCCTGCTCGTTACCACGTGCCGGACACAACGACCCGATGGGACGGGCGCGTCCTTCGCGAGATGAACCAGGCGTTACTCTTTCTGAGGCCGAAGGGGGAGGGAGCCTTCCTGTCCCACGCACCTAGGGCCCTCGTTCCGGGTGGAGAGAACCGGCGAGGTCGTCGCTCCCCAACAGTCGTCACGATGGCACGCGACAACCCACCACTCCCACGGGGGATCCGTCAAACGACCGAGATCCGAGACCGCCAACGCAGAGCAGACCCCAACGTGTCCGGTCGGATGAAAACCGATGGCCAAAGCCGTTCGCGAACTCACGCTGGGACTCGGCGCAAGCGGGAAACACAATAAGCGCTGCAGCCGGAGTGGGCGGGGATCGAGATCGCATCATCTCTATGCCAGACCCTTTACCGCCTGCACCAACACAGGACCTGCCACCCCCCCATCGGCGGAAGGAAAGGAGCCGATATGCGGTTGCACGGAATTGGCGGGGAGGACGCGATTCTGAATTTTTCGCGATGTTTGGTTTTTTACAGGGAACGAGGTTGCGCAGCGACCGGGAGAGGACGCACGCCGCGATGCAGCGCGAAAAACCGTTCCGCAAGGACCTTTGCACGGATTAACGGCTGACGCTACCGAGGCCGGCAGCGGAATCTTCCAGCCTTACGCGGCCGCGATTTAGCTCGCCGCTCCAGAAGTCCCGTATGATGACAGTGATTTGTAAAGCAAAGAGCTCTCAAACCCGCTGCGGAAGCTCATGGGACGCCGCCCCGCGCCCTACCTAATCTTCAGCCTCTGGACATGGCGGCGCCCCCCGACTTTGGGGTGCTCTGGCGCTTATTCCGACTATCTGAAGTTTGGTATGACCTGGAATTAGCGTGATTTGTAGTTGCCAGAGGGTCACGTTGATGTAGGGTCCTTCCCCCGCCGCGCCCCCCCCCTCCCTTCCACCTCCCCCAATGGAGTTTTCCTTGGGGGAGTGGAGGGGGGGGTTGGGAATTCGCTTTTCCTTAATTCTACTGTCTGATTGTTATTTACCAATATATTCTCGGAATTAGCGTTTATTCTCTATTCCATTGTTGTTTATGTATGTGTGTGTGTGTGTGGTGTGTGTGTGGTGTTGTGTGTATTTACCATTTACGCCGATCCGATTTCCCTTTTATTATTCAAGTGGTTACATATTATGATTCTTCGTTTAGAAGTTCCTTATGTTCGTTCTTCTCACTGTCCGATGCCATTTACTACGGACAATACCTCTCTGAACTTAATCGTTGTTGTTCTCCGTTCGTTCTACACAAGTGTCACGTATTTAAATTTATGTTGATTTATTTATTTATTTATGTGAATATGTATTTACGTATTTTAGTGAAAGTAGGACTTCGTATTGTTAGAAATGTGGCTGTTGCTGTTGGTTGCGTCTCATGGCTATCATGATGGATCATTATTGTTATTCGCGTCTTTCAGATAGAGTACAATATGTTATTGTTGTGATATTAGTTCCTGCTATATCCTTATCTATTATAGTAGTGAATTGATTAGGTATATATTGAATCTGATTATATTATTGGTTGTTGTTGTGTAATTATTACTGTTAAGTGCTATTTTGTCTATGTTTTTTTTTTTCTTGTGTTTTTTTTTGGGGGGGAGTGAGAAGGGGGTGGGGGATGGGGGGGCGGAGTCTTGGTCCAGCCGTGCATCTTTTGGCCGCCTAGTCTTGACCCACAGAAAACACAGTTTCCTTGGTCAAGGCCGGGTTAAGGTGCAGGTCGATGTAGTGTCCACCAGACCAAGACACAGCTGTTAACGTCAGATCAGCACAAACATCAGTTTCCGCGTCTTCCTGCCTTCCATCTTCATCATGCGACGTGATGGATGGGTTCAGCCACATACAGAGGCGGAAATGGCAATCATGATATCAATATCAATCAGCTGGACCATGGAGGCCGACGGGCCTGGGCCCCCCCCCCTAACGGCGGCACCCCAAACCCCTCCAACCCCCAACCACCACACCCCCCCCCCCCCCCACCCCCTGCATCTTCAGCCTTAAAGTGCAGGGCCCGAGAGACAACACAGCTGGGTGCAAGAAGGTTCGTCATGCCTTTTAGGGGTCAATGTATTTCTACGCTTTTCGGTCTTCATTGACTTATTTGCATGATGAGGGAGCCATGAAATAGGCACCATTACCCGAAATGTCTCGGCTCTTCGGTTATCTATGGCAAGGCTTCCTGAAGTCTTCAGCCTTA
>JADBJO010035633.1:0-12017 GCA_016801955.1 Conus betulinus | reverse complement strand
CTTCAGTGCAGACGGCCAGGTTTGAGCAAGTGTTGATCAGGATCAGATTTTCGGAGCAGGTGTAGATGTTGAAATACCCACGACAGTCATTTTGGAGTCTGTCCTGCTTATGGGTTTGAAAGATAGAGGTTTCTCTTTGGGGCGATAAGAGTTAACTAGTTGAAGCTCTGCTTGTGTCAGATGTATTTCATCACTGTTCTTCAAGTCTCCACGATGCGTGTTGTGAAGGAAGTGTGGATATATACCTGACAAAGGTCAGTAACCTCTCAGTGCTACACTTTATTCTGTCGAAACCTGAAGCACCTAAAAGACGTAAATAGAAAGACCAGCCCTGGGTTCTTGTAGTGACTTGGGACAAAGAGGTGATTAGGCGAATGACGTCTCTTTATCTGACCATGTGACTGGTGCTGTTTATACCCACAATGCAAAAGACGGGGGGAGGGGGCGTAAAAAGTGTTCCCTACTGCAGGCTAAAAACTGTGCCCTAGAACATTACAAAGAGTTTTGGATTATAGGTATCATGTTTTTCCTCATTCATAGAACTGGCGATTGTTGTTTGTGCATTTGTGTGTGTGTGTGTGTCCGTGTGTGTGTGTTGTGGTGTGTGCGTGGTGTGTGTGTGTGTGTGTGTGTGTGTGGTGTGTGTGTGTGTGTGTGTGTGTGTGTGTGTGTGTATGTGTGTGCGACGTGCGTGCGGCGTGCGCTTGTGGGTGTGTGTGTGTGTGTGTGTGTGTGTGTGTGTGTGTGTTTTAATCTGAGTTCCATGAGGATTTTCGCAGGTATGCACACACTCTATTCTGGGAGAGTGGAGCTGTGGTTCTCTTTTTGACGAAAGGAAAAGGAGATTGGTGTACAGTCTTTTCGACGTGGTGTGCTTGTTGGGATTCATACTTTCCCGGTTTTAGTATGTGTTTCTGTAGTGACCCGTTAGACGGCTTTGTATGTGAACTCCCTCTGCTTTCCGATCATGATCATATCAGCACACCTGTCACACTCCCAGTGCCGGGCAGCACGACCACGTCACGTGTTCATTTCGAAATCTGTCCCATGCAGCACCTGACTCACGAACTATTGGCCTGTGATGTGAAAGTCAGTGCAGAGAACTGGAGAACACTGAGACATGGTACAGGGCGACTTGTAGTATGTCCAAGGGGCTGCCACAACCGTATTTTTATTGTGACCCATCAAGGGAATTCGTGTCTTACAGTCTGGTGTGTGATTATCGAGAGGATTGTTCAGATGGACGTGACGAAGACTTTTGTGATCGCGTGGGTGCACGGAAGGCATGAAGGACTGTGGAAATGGAAAGGTTCGTGCTCTCACATTCCAAAACATCTCCCTTATCTTCTTATCTGCTCCTGAAGGCCCACTTTCTCTTATCCATAGATAAAACATCTGAATATTACTTGCAACGCTGGAATCTTCGGATTCATTTTTTTTTTCATTTCATGTCTATGCCCTCTCAGTATCAAGACTTTAATGCTGTTCAATATGGCTGCCCCATACACAACCCTACTCAGCTTTTTTGTCGTAGTCCCAGCAACACTTTCAGATTCTTCTCACCACTTGAGTCAGTTTAGCTTCTTTTGACCCTTATCATTAGTTATAGACATGAATTAACCAGAGCTAAAGCCTGTATTACTTCTTTCTTGCCTTTGGTCAGGTGATGCTTACATGAAAAAGTTTCAAGGGAGAAAGCAGCCAGTTGGTGCCAGGCATTAGCTACAATAAATCCCTGCCCCTGCCAGCAGACACATTAAGTTTGAAATAGTTATGTGTGTGGCTACACGAGTGCCCATCATTTAACCATGTTGTGGTTATCAATTATTTCTGTGTAAGCCACCCTCCAGATACCAATCGACATTTCAACATGTAAATAAGTTAACTCTGTCATTTCTATGGTACATCACGATTTCAAATTTACTGTGTTCCTTTCAGAAGATAACCCACTCCAACGCGTTCTAATGCAATGTAAGATAGTTCCAAAAGAGACAGGCGGTAAGAAAACATGCGAAGAAGTTTGGGCATCAGTTGATTCAAAGTTAAAAACTAAATGTCAAACGCAATTTGAGGATGTGAAAATATAGTAGAAGGACGTTCATGATTATGCACTGAAATGACCTAAAAATGAAACAGAACCAAGGAAATGAAGAGAAAAACACCTGCACTGTCACTGAGGGAGAATAAGATGAACAGGAAGACAAGCTGAGTGCTTTCCCAATGTTTAGTTCACCAAAACCACAATGAGGAAAAGGGATAAGAACTTGCACAGAACATGGAGGTGCATTAGTGACCTGTCATAACACTCCCCAATGTCAATTGTGAAACAAGAGGTGACTAGTTTCTCCAGACAATACAGACAAACGGATTACAGGAAAAAACATGATAAAATCCGAAACTCTTGGGTTATCTTCACGCAAAAAGGAACGAGCAATCATTCGTCTTCTCATTTTGGCACAGAAATGTTAATGCCAAAATTTTGCCGGCCATCACGCAATGCTGACCTCCTTATCGAGCAAACACAATGAGTAAATCCTGCATGCAGCCATTGCGCCAGCAGAGCCTTTGAGCAATATGTTGCCACAGGCAAGCCAGAAAGAAAGTGTAGGTAAAAAGGTATTCATGCCATTGCTTTACTGGAATATGCAACTCTGAAAACCTCTCTGTGTGGACATAGTAGCTGAGATCTCATGTAAACAAAACAGTAGCCTTTATGTGTCATGACAATGGAGGCATGGTTTGATCAGCATTGCTTAGAGATGACCTGGTCGCCATCATAAAAGACAGAACTAAATACATTAACTAAAGGCAGGTCTCTAGATTCTGACAAACATGGAAACCTGATGGGGAAAAGATCCTTTTATTAGGACCAAACAAATTAGAGTTTACAACTCCAGTTATAAACAGGGAGAGAACAAACTCTGCATCCAGTTCGCAAAAAAACACGTCACAGTTACCCCAAAGTGTCACAGATGATCTGGTCAGTAACGTTTTATATTTTCGTTTCTGCCACGGTTCAATCATTGGAAAGTAAACCATTTCACTTTGATAGAATAAATATCCCAGAAGGCATGGAGACGACTCACTCATGATATTGATTTGTGGAAACTGTCAAATTTCAAAACTGAATTTAATAACATGACTGACTTTCCATCCATTTTAGAAACAACACACACTGATGAATGCTGGTGAGAGCGATGTCACTGATAATAGACAGAGACAGACAAGCTCATATTCAAGAAATCTTCAGTCTACGCCGTTCTTGGGGACTGCTTCCACAGGCGTCCTAAGGAACACAGAAGATGGTTGTTCTAGAATAACACGGGGCGTAAAACCTAAATGAAGAAAGAACCTAATAGTATCGTCATTTGAAAATGGACACATTGAATACCGCACTTAGTTTGGTTAGGGAGGATTGCTACATGGCTTCAGTTGATTTTGAAAATGGTGTTTCCACTCGGTTTCTGTGCATCCTGATCACACAAAAAACAGCAAATATTTAAATGGAGAAGATTAAAACGATAATTGAATGTACTACCATGTTTGGGCCTTGCATCTAGGAAGTTCGTAACACTTTTGAAGACTTCCCTCACAAATGTTAGGAAAGATGGGCATGTGCCCACTGCTGCCTTGGACCACTTACTGTTGTATGGCAACTCGCAGAAAAATGCATTGCTCATATTCAGCATATGCTGGCAATGCTACCGAAGCTAGGATTTATTGGACATCCTTTTAAGTCCACTATAAAGTCTTGATAGAAAAGTTATTTGGGGGGGGGGGGGGGGGGGGGATAAGCTCTGGGTCGGCGACAGCCACACAGACAGTAGTCAAAGTCTGTAGTTTGGAAGGAAGTTGTACATATCCGCTAAAAAAGCAGCCACCTCATATGTCTATGCTTTGCGTGTTTACACATGTTGTGTGTGTGTGTGTGTGTGTGTGTGTGTGTGTGTGTGTGTGTGTGTGCGCGCGCGCGCGCGTTCCTCGCGTGCACGCTTCACGCACGTTATTGGGTGTCAGCTAAAAGTGGCATCAGTGTACAGACATCCCGTGCAGCCCATGCTGATCACTTGGCTCACCTTGAGAGCGAGCAGAGTTCGAGTCCCGTTAGCCGGGACTGAGAACATTCCTTTTTTTTATCAAGAGCCTTGGAGGGAGGTCTTCGGGTCTGACCGCGCCGGTAAGGTTTGGGTCGTCCGAGCATCGTTGTGACGCTCATTTGTGTCCGCGGTGAGGTGTCTGTTTGTCCAGACCCTGTATTGTCCCCAGAGCTCACTCACAGGTTTTGGTGAGTTAACAATCTGTTGTATGCATGTATATTTTCATTTGTTTGCTATTGTTTTATAAATATGTATATTATTCTTGCTTTCCCATTTCTAAAAAAAAAAAAAAACTTCACTTTCAGCTACAATTGGATTCAGACAGGAGGGGGAGAAAGGAAACCCTAGTCAGCCTTGTCTCTTATTCTTTTCATTGTTGGTGCGTGACCCTCTTTATTGAATAACTGGGGTTATTTTCATGCGTAAAAAGCTTATCACAGAAAGGTGAAGATATCGTTTCGTTTACCTCCGACTCGAATTATTGTATCGTTATATTCTTTTATGGTAAGCACATTGTTGATGTAGTAGTAATGTACTATGTTACTATGTTTGGATGAAAACGCGTTTATTTGGCTTTTGCTTTGTATTCTCATTTCTTTTGGGCTGGTGTATATAAAAGGAAATCCTTTGAAATCACTCTTGATTCAATACAAAAGTGGAAGAAAACATTGTAGAAGCCTTATATTGAAGAAGGGGACATTATGGTAGTCATTTTATTATAGTCAAGTAAGCGTTAACTTGCCCCACACTCTCTAAAATTTTCCTTAATATTTAACTTCTATAAGAGGAAAGGGAGATGCTAACCAACCAAAGTCATAACTTTTACATGGAGAAACAGAGCTGGGGAAAGACTTCGTTATTTTTAGTCATCTAAAATATTCCATTTTCCCCCTCCCTTACGGCAATTTCCCTTGTCTCCAGGCCTTTTGTTTTTTCTTATCCTGTTCTTACGTTTGAACCATCCATCCCCAGTCCTCGCTTCCCCTTCATCATCACCAGCCATTCCTTCAGCAAGCTATCCCCCTGAGACTGCGCCCTGGGACCTTCATCCTCATACCCATTTCGACGCCCAAAGTTCAACACAATCTTCTCTGCGCTCGCAGGGCTACATTGCCTGCGTGCTACCATCCCCCACAGTGCCAGCAATTGACTCTTTCCCGGGCGCGGGTGCTTGGACTTTTGAACATCTTTTGTTTGCTTTTATTTTCTCTGTTCACAACCTGTCCTATGGTTATAATTAATTTATTCTGGTACTCATCATAATCATCCTCATCCCCATCCCCCTCATCATATGCGTTTTGTTGTATGTTGTTTCGTGTGATTCTATTGTTTTGTGGTTTGTGCAATGAAGTGTCATTAAAAGCAGCTGTCCTGGGGGAGCTGTGATTGTGATGGAGCAGCACCAGAATATCAGTGGCTGCCCATTGGCCCACATGGTACATAGCAATGGTTTTACCTGAAGGATTTGGGATTGAGAGTGCAGTATTTCCTTTGCAATTGTTCCAGATGGAAGGAAACATGCATACCAGGCTAACATTTGACCATACCACTGCCATCGCAAAACCTAAACAACCTATGGACAAGCCACTAGCCATCTTGCAGCAGTCACACGCGACAGATGGGACCAGTGTGTAGGTCAAAAGATGCGGCACATATTGTATTGAGCATTACAGTATTTTCGCCTTATCAACGTGGACGCAAAATATAGAGTAACACAGTCGGTTCGGATGCAGTTTGGATTTTTCCCTACAACTGAAGCTTTTACTTCCACGATGAAAGCACACATGGACAGATGCACTTCTTTTAGACCTGACTTGGCAGCTTTTGCTGCTGGTGTTTTATCAGTTTTATTGAGAAATGAGGTTTTCCGTGTAGGTTTCTTTTTCAGCATCACAGTTCGTGTCCTTCAAAGGAACAGCAGAGACCAGAGTTTAAGGGAAACATGTTGCTGCAGAACGTTACTGTGGTGTCACTGCTTAAAGATCACAGAGCACCAACTTCACACAGTCTGATTGCTAATGGCGTAAAGTGGAATGACAATACATTCACCACAGTGTACAGTTCTGTGCTAAACAAATGCAAACGTGGACATCATGTCACTCTTCAACTGGAAAGTTTTAAAGTGGAGAATTCATAATCATACATTTATCATATTCAAACGAGTTAGACTGAGAACAGAAGTCAAGGGGAAAATGGAGAGAACTATTCCATTTGCAAGACTTCAAAACCATACATCCAGAAGCACGTTAAGCCATTGGAACAAAAAACTGTACTACAAATGTCTGGCGTAGATAATCCCATTTTCAAGTTCACATTACAAGATCTGCTATCTTGTCTCGACAAAATTAGATATGGAGATGGATGGCTAAAGAACAGCACATTTACAAGGATTTTGTTATGTAATCCTTCAGTTGCTGACAAGAACGTAAATCTCTTACCACAGCCAGTGCTGGGCAAATGTGATAGTAAGCAGGTATGATGGCTGTGTCACAAAACTCATTTTAAAAATTGTGGTCAACAATGGCGGTAAAGAGATAAAACATGGAATTCAGAGAGGCTACCAGAGACTGAATCGATTAATTCGAACCATTTGGAGGATGGCGTTTCTGGCAGTCATTTAATGCCCAACATTCAGCCTGAAGTGATGTGGACGCTTCACCCAGATTTGCTTCCTAAAAAGGAACACTCTCAGCTAAATACTGACTTGGCTCCCAGGTGCAGTTTCTTTGTGTAACAGCTGTTACATCATCTTTCTTTTATCTTCAATCCAGGGTCACGGTGAAAGTATACGTGACCTTCACGCCTACAAATTCTCCCTGTCCTTTATTCTGTAAGATGATGAAGAATAGCATATTCATGTAATTTAAAGCTGTTAGTTAACCACCCCCTTCTCTCTCTCTCTCTCTCTCTCTCTCTCTCTCTCTCTCTCTCTCTCTCTCTCTCTGTCACGCTAGTTGACCATTGTCAATCTCGCATGTGTGTGTGTGTGTGTGTGTGTGTGTGTGTGTGTGTGTGTGTGTGTGTGTGTGTGTGTTTATTTTTTTATGAACCAGCCTAAGATGGAGCTCTTGACAAGTTTACATCTCTAGAAAGTTCCATTCAAAAACTAGGGCAACATAGACCATAGAACGTACAGCAGACCTTAAAAAGTACCAGCAGCATTCCATCATGTGTGAAAGGTGTGGAAAAACAATGTTTTCCTTTAGACACAAACTCCACTTTCGAGGGTCACTCTCAAAAAATGTTGTGAGATTTGCAAAGAAAATCCAGCAACAACGACAAAATTAATGAATTTACATTCTTACTGTTCTCTTTCCACCCTCAAAACTCCTTCCTGTGTAGTCAGTGTGTTTCCCATTTTATGTACAAACCCTGGTTTTGCTCTGCGTTATCGAATATACAGGCTTCCAAATTTACACACAATGCCTGACTGTGCTTTCTTCTATTTTATTATTTATTTTAAGCATTAAAGGTTTTCAGTGCTTTGGATGTCTTTTGTTCAGTGCGTAGAGATGAGGAAATCCTGTTACGAGAACAAGGTCTGCATACAGGATGACAATGGGATAGTTTGTACTAACAGGGATTATTCACTTACCCAGGTAAGCCCCCCAGCTGTAGTAAATTTCGATATACCTGAAGGATTCACTGTGACCCCTTTACCAGAAAACAAACACACAGTGCCCAGAGACTCATTTTCAGTGTCACAATGATGGTTACTGTCTCCCTGTCTATGTCAGGTGTAATGACATGATCGACTGTCCAGATCATGAAGACGAAGTTGACTGTAAGAACTACAAGACGTGCCCAGGGTATTATCGATGCCGGGACAGACACAAAACAATATGTGTGCACGTGAATCACCTGTGTGTGATGGTCTGCCACAATGTCTTTTGCATGATGATGAAACTGATGTGCAATATTATCTGTCCTGATTCCTGTGTTTGTTACGGTTTTGCCTTCACCTGTAATCACACTTTTCACACCAGCTCTTTCCCACAGTTGCGATACCTTGACGCTTCGGGCAGTGGAATCCGTATGAGTGACGTCACTCACAACATCATGATGATCCACTTAGGTGTACAGTCATGTGAATGGAGGAATTTAACAGAAGTTGTTTTACCGAATCTTCACAGTTTAGATCTTAGTATGAATCTTCTTCACTCTGTCAATTTCAGTCATTTCGATGGAATGCCTCACCTTCGACGATTAAATCTGGCAGCTAATCCGATGTCTGGCAGATTTTTCCATTTCTCAAAGGAATCTGTTTACCCATCACTAGCAATCTTCAATATTTCCAATGTCCAAGCAAATTCTCTAAACATCACTACATTGTCAGCACTTATGCCCAGTTTACAAAGACTAGATTTGTCAGGGAATAAAATAAAGGCATTGCATGAACGACATTTGTTTTCGTAATATTCAGTTTCTTGATTTACAGAGCTGTCCTATAACTGATTTTGCTCCAGATGTCATGAAACACATATGACAGATCTCAGAAAACTTTTCACAGACAATTATAAATTGTGTTGTCCCGTTGTTTTACCAGACAATTTCCAAGGTGAGTGTCTGGCCCCATCTGATGAAATCTCCTCATGCGACGATTTGTTAAAATCCACTGCTTACCGTTGTGCCCTTGCAGTATTTGCAGTGCTCGCTGTTCTGGGAAAATTTTAGTGGTTTTCTCTATCGTATCTACTTTTTGTCAGAAAGCATCAAGACTGGTTTTGTTATATTTGTCCTTCATCTGTGTGCCTCTGACTTTTTAATGGGTGTATATTTAGTCTTTATTGGCGTCGCAGACCAGATTTACGCTGGTCGCTACATTTGGAATGAAACCACATGGAAAAAGAGTTCAGCTTGTAGAGGTGCAGGGTTTCATGTCCTTGCTGTCATCTGAAGTATCAGCATTCCTGATCTGTTTCATCACATTAGATCGTTTCCTTGTGCTCCATTTTCCCTTTAGCCAGATCCGATTTAGAGCCAGATCAGCTCACATGGCTTGTGTCATCATGTGGGCATTAGGAATTTCTTTGGCAATGGTGCCTCTGCTCCCTGTAACCTTACACTGGGAGTTTTTCCACCAGACTGGCATCTGCATTCCACTGCCTGTCACCAGAGCTGATTTTCCTGGTCACATTTACTCGTTCAGTATCATGATTATCTTCAACCTAATTCTCTTTCTCATGATTGGTGTGGGTCAAGTTCTTATTTACTGGGCAGTGAGGAGTAACAGCGCATCTAAACAGCTGACGAATGCCAAAGATGCATCCACGGAGAATTCACAATCAAAAAAAACCAATATTGCCAGGCGTCTCCTTTCTGTTGCCATGTCCGACTTTCTGTGCTGGTTTCCTATCGGTCTGTGTGGGGTCCTGGCAGCCAGTGGCGTCGTCATTCCAGGGGAGGTCAACGTGGGAATGGCTATTTTTGTTACCCACTCAATTCAGCACTCAATCCGTTCCTCTACACTCTGAACATAATACTGGAGAAACGGCGCAAAGCACAGGAGATGCGTTTTAATGAACTAATATCTTCTCAGCAAAAGATGTAGCACTTTGTTTAATAAAACTTTTTTTTTTACAAAGAAAGAAAAGAAAACGAAAGACGTATGCTAAGGCAATTTAAACCAGAAAAGGATGTGTAAATCGCTCTGAAGTATGACAGTATGAAACTTGTTCTTTTTGACTCTCTGTTTTTGTTTATGCTTCATGAATTATCATAGATTGTGTCAATGAAGACTCTGATGGCATGTACTCATTTCAGGCATTTTGGCTTTCTGCTTGTGTTCATGCCATTATCAATTATTTTGAACATTATCAAAGAAGACTTTTTATGCATATAATCAAACTGTTATTTGTTTTTACTCCTTTTTCGTACGCTTTCTTAATCATTAAAAACATATAAAAGTAGACTATTGTAGCACGCATCTATACTGAGCCACACACTTTCCATTCATACCAATTTTTGTGGTTAAATATCGCAATCCCTTGAGCGCCCTCACTCAAACAGCCTGCACACGTCGGCCACACTGTCGGACACATGAAAATGAATTCATATACTCTCAGACTGACAATAGAGATTCTCTTCCATAAATTTTCGTAAGATAAAGGTGCTGTTCCACCTATCGTGTAAACAAACAAACAGGAAAACAAACGAGCAAAACAAAGAACAAGTGTGTAGTCTGACAGCAAAGCCTGTTTGATTAAGACGTTATCATCTAGTAGCTTATAATTCAGTTACATGAACATATTCAGGTGCTAAGTTTTGACTTTTTTGTCAAAGAAGAGATGCTGACACTGCTGCTATTGATCTGGATTGATAGTATAGTGGCTTTAAAGAAGACGGCAGTAATACTATACTACGTGCTAGACAATTCAACTGGAAAGGGTTAGAGAAGGACAATATACGGGGTCAAACCCATCGACATATCTTTCTGCCTTTAAACCCTCTTTTAACATCTTTTCTTGCTCACTCGCCATATTTTGCCTCCAAACCCTCTTTTCACAAGCATACTAGCAAGTAAGCAAGAAAAAGATGTTAAAAAGGGTTTACAGGACAAAAAAAAATATACAGCAAGGTTGAACCCGCATATTGTCCTTCTCTCTGGCTATAAATCATTATAAAAAAAAAGTGCAAACTCTGTTGCTGTGGTTATTTGGTTTGGCTAACTAGACCAAACAGGCATCCATGCCCGTTTGTCCTCGTTAGAGGAGCGCGACGCTATAAATAACCGTTTCATACATGCATGTCTCTCTTAGTTACGAGCACCACCATCCTGTTAGACTCACGCTACTGAAATCGGACGTTCACACATGAACGGTTATTTACAGTAGCTGTCAGCAAGGCTGATTTCACCACGGCATCGCCACCCGTCTCTTTCACAATTCACACAGCTGAATCAATAAAGAGTATAATTACACTCTCCTCCTCGCACAGTAAAGTGTGTATATACCGCACCCTCCTCTTTTTTCATGCGGTTTGGGGACCAGCATTGGCAGAAGTAGTGGGTGTTTTCTTTTTTTTTTTTTTTTGTTTTTTTTGTTTTTTTTTGTTTACTCTGGCAGAGCTTTTTTGGCAGCTCTTGATCACCAGGTTGTACACCTGTCACTGAACATTTGGAGCTTTTTGTAGAGATAGTGGCGCCACCCACTACCCCACCCCATTCTGTTAGGTGTGCAAAAGAGAAATCTATTTAATTTTGCCAGACAGTTTTGAAAACCAATATTTTCTTGCAAGTACTTTGTGATCAGTCTTCATTTAGCGAACAAAATCACTGACACTGATACCAAGGCTGTGGAATTTTGGATAATGGTAAAAATGTTCTGAAAGCTGCATCAGTTTTCTTGCATTGAATCATCAATATTCATGTTTGTTAGTAAAAATGAACGCCATGTCTCAGTTGTTTTTGATCTTTTAAACATTTTGTTTGAGCCTTTTCAAGCCAATGTCCCATAATCTTAGCATGATGGATGGTTTTTCTTTCACCGACTTTTATAAAAAACAACACCATCACGTAGAAATGGAATCATTTCTTCAACAGTTAAAAAGCTTACTAAAGTTATCAATATCTTTTTCAGTAATATCAAGCAAATCTCTATCTTGAATCAACAAGCCTTCAAGGCGGTTGTGTAGTTCTTCAATGGTGGGTTCTCGTTTTTCCTTCTCCCCACCTTCTAAAAAATCAATACTTCTCTTTGGCTTAGGAGGTAAAGAACAGGGCTCACCTGATTTTCTTTTGTTTAGATACTCCGCCATTCTCCCGTGATACGACAAATGCTCATCAACAGCAAGAAGCTGTTCCTCTGTGAACAGAACACGTCCGTCTTCTTTGAAAACCATGATTCAACTGAGAGGCGCCGGTTGGGCCGCTGGGGTTCTAGATGGCGAGTCCATGGAGTCTGTCACTGGATGGGCGTGGTG
>JADBJO010035632.1:0-2500 GCA_016801955.1 Conus betulinus | reverse complement strand
CGTAGTTCAGCAAAATTCTTGTATCGAAACTCACAGCATCTACAATGCACAAAGTTCGCTAACAAACTGTCTCACTAACGATATCAAAATTGATGCTCATCAGCATAACCATACGACATATACACATCAAAATTGCGCAATAACATAATCCTACCCTGAATCAAACAATTCCACACGTAATATTCAATACCCTCTCCATGCACACCTCCCTTCCCCCACCCCCACATTTTTACACAGACGAACAGGAACACAACACAGACAAGCAGCAGGGCTCTGTGTGTGTGTGTGTGTGTGTGTGTGTGTGTGTGTGTGTGTGTGTGTGTGTGTGTGTGTGTGTGTGTGTGTGTGTGTGTGTGTGTGTGTGTGTGTGTGTGTGTGTGTGTGTGTGTCTGTCTGTCTGTCTGTCTGTCTGTGTCTCTGTGTGTGTGTGTGTGTGTGTGTGTGTGTGTGTGTGTGTGTGTGTGTGTGTGTGTGTGCGTGCGTGCGTGCATGCGTGCATGAGTGTGTGTGTGTGTGTGTGTGTGTGTGTGTGTGTGTGTGTGTGTGTGTGTGTGTGTGTGTGTGATGATATTTTCGAAATCTTGTGATACTTACGACTAGTATACACAGTGATTAAAAGAAATATTTTTGTCTTTTGCTGCTTTTCAGTTGTGTTGACATTTGACAGATCAACGCATTCGTGTGCATGCATTTAATTGCCAGCTGTATTGATATTGAAAACAGCAATGTCCATTAACTGCAACGCTGAACGCAAACCACAATAACTAAACTGAACTCGGCGTAATCTTCAGGTTTGAGAATGTCAACATTCGATGTTTCGATATTTTGGACGAGCAATATAACAGCGCGCTTAGATATATCCAAAGGAGATACTTGGAGTGATCGATATAAACCATTCATAAAGACATCCGAAATGATCGAGAAAATTGGGTTTTTTATTGTGTGTTTGTTTGGGATCTGGGGAAATTTTATGATTATCCTGATCATGCTTCGTCTCCCTGCATCCAGCAACAGCGTTTTCTTCCTGGGACTTGCCTGCTGTGACCAGCTGGTGTTGATACTAGTTCCCCTCCACACACTGATTTGGAAGGAGTTTAATATGCCACCCTTTGAAAATCTCGGCTCCTGGCAGTGTAAAATGTACAAGATGCTACTCCACGTGGCTCAGACTTTATCTCCATGGATGCTAGTTTCACTTAGCATGCTAAGAGCAGCTTCTGTGCTGTGGCCAGTTCGCGTCAAAGCTGTATGGACAATGGGAATGTCACGAGTTACTGCTGGTATAGTGACCTTCGTCGTCGCTGCGATTAATTGTCACGAACTCTATGGATTCGATATTGCATTTAGTCATAAGGTGTGCACAGTTTATGTGTGTCTGAAACGTACAAATGGTTTGCTGCCCATATTGCTAATTCCATAAGATTAGCCATCATGTTGTTTGGACCGTTAGTGCTTTTGGTAATCAGCAACAGTCTTCTTGTCTGGACAGTGGTCAGATCTGTCAGAAGACACACACATCTTTCTGTACAACAATCAATCCAGGATTCCAGACAACGGCAAATGTCTTCACTGACCGTCACCTTGATCATAACATCTTTTTATTCAATCATCTTCACAATACCTCTTGCTTTTTGGTTCATAGCAGCTCCATACATTGAAGTGGATGCGCTTGTAAAGAGAGGATTACTGTTGATAGTCAGCAGAATCTGCTACGTTTTGCTGTATTCTAATAATGCTGTCAATTTCTATTTGTATTGTCTAACAGGTAGGAAGTTCAGAACAGAGTTTCGGAGCATAACATTCCAGATTTGGGGGCTATTCCGCTCGACAGAAAAAGTGAGTTCTAACCAAAGATCTGACCCATCAATGGCAAAGACGGTCTCGATAGCTGGTTGTCCTGTGGACACAGAAATGTAAAAGATGGATTATAATGCCACCAATAGTGATTTTGAGCAGCCTTCATCTCTGAATGATGATGACTTTGCCTACAAGGAATAAAATCAGTCTACTGAAATCTCTCTCTCTCTCTCTCTCTCTCTCTCTCTCTCTCTCTCTCTCTCTCTCTCGCCGCCACCGACCGGTGCGGACGTGTTTTTCCCCAGCTCTGCGTTCTGTTTATTTGCTGGGTCGTGTTTTATATGTAATTCAATTTTCCTCCCGTGTATGAATTGACCAAACAGTGCCTGGCGCTTCGTGCATTGTTTCTGTGAACAGAAGTGGATTTTTCTTACTTGAATACGTGTTGTTAAAGGGAAATTATCAGTGTGAAATTGCGTTTTTTTCTTCAAACCAGTTTATGTGGTGTTGTGCCGCGGACGCGCGGCGGGACGCCTTGATTGCTTCCAGCTGTTGAAGCAGTGATCCTCCAGGCGCCCTAAGTGGCCTCATCTGTCGTCACCCCGTGAGCCGATCCCCTTGCCGAGGAAACAACCACGGCCTGAAGTTTGTACAAGGGACGACTGTTCGTGTCTGTGGCCAGTGTGTGTAGAAGTGGGCAGTA
>JADBJO010035631.1:0-12021 GCA_016801955.1 Conus betulinus | reverse complement strand
CATGCCCAATCTCCATGTTTTGAATCATGTTTATGACCCGCCGACATAAGGAGGAAACCCAGAAGTCGCTCAAGGCAGCTCCAAATCGGAAGGCAGCCGGCCCTGACGGGCATTTCGCCCTGAGATCATCAAGGTTGGTGCGAGAGGCCATGGTCGGACAAGCTAAACTAGTTGCTGCTGCAGCAGTTCGGGGGGGGGGGGGGGGGGGGGCGGGGGGGGCGTACAGTCCATTCAGTCACCAAAGATCTTCAAGGATGCCAGCATGATCACCTGTAACAAGAACCAAGGCGACACAGAGCATCGTGTGATAACACAGATTGGAATTCTCAGCTGTTCAGCATAGCAGGAAAGATTATCCCGGGCACCGTTCGTTTGTCATTCCTGACTCAAATCATACAACCACGGCGATAGGACGAGTATCGTTCCTCAGGAAGCACAGTTTGGATTCAGGCGCAACAGGCAACAGGGGGGACAAACCGGCATTGATCTTGCTGTACGCCAGCTGGGTCAAGGAGAACTGCCAGGAAACAAAAAAAAGAATCAAAGAAGAAAAAAAGAAATCCTCTTGGGGGAACACCGGGACAAAGGCCTTTCATTGCCGTCAAAAAATAAGAGGTCGTGGCCAGCTACGATTCAGAACCTCTAAATCCTCTTTGTGGACCTGACAAAGGCTTTTCGACACCCGTACAAGTCACGAGGGTTCTGTGGGCTATACTGTCCAACGTGGCTGCCCACTGAAGTTTGTCAAGATTATAAACGATCCGTCTCCCCCGATGACGGCAGATGATGGCTCGCGCAGTGGAAAAACGGCAACTGTGTCCTGATCCCTTCCCCGTATCCAACCGGAGTGAAGTCAAGGACGTGTTCCTGGCCCCAACCCTACTCAGGTCCTTATGTTTTATGTTGCGACGCAATGCTGTTCTCTCGTGTCTCCTCCCGTACCAACGCGGGGATCACTGTCCTGCTACAGACGTGATGGCCGCTCTTCTTCGACTTAAGGTGCCTGAAGGCCAGAACAAAAGTTCTTGAGGCCCTTGTGAGAGACTTCCTTGGGATTACTGCCGATGTACTGTGCACCCTCACCAAGCCCACCCGGCCGCGCTCAACGAACCAGACCTGAACCAGCTTGCCAGTTGCCTGTCTGCAGCAGCAAAGGCCTCTTTGGCTTGACGATCAGCCTGCGGAAAACAGAAGTGATGCTCCCACCACCAAATCCGCCTCTCTCCCGTCCAGAACCAAAGATCGGATCGAGGACACGATCCGCAAAGAATATTGACCGCTCACCTTACTTGGGCGAGATGTCTGCTTGTATTCAGCCACGTGGCTTGGCTAAAGAAGTGTCGAATTCCGATTGACGAAAAAAGAAAAGTAGCTCCAGCCAACATCCAGCCTCCCCGTCAGAACCAAGATAGGATGGAGGAGACGATCCCGACGAATATTGCGGCCAGGCTTTGGAAGCAGGAGTGGGGAGAGCGTGGGGCTGTCACTCTAAAGTACCGAAGGACTGGCAGTATAGCAGAGCAGGTTGGGGGGGGGGGGGGGGGGGGAGGCTTTGGCGGGGGGGGGGGGGGGGGGGGGGGGGCGGAGTGTGGGGCAGAGCCTGGCGTCACTTAAGTCTCAGTTGGCAAGATCATGGACATCTGGGGAGGACAGGATTTCTAACACAGAAGGCTTCGCAGAGTAAAGATTCCTGGTATCGATTCCTGGCGCTGATCATGAAATCGCATTTTGAGTGGGTTGGTCATGTGGTACGAATGGACGACACGCGACTTCCTAAAAATGGTCTTCTTCTCTGAGCTGGCAGCTGGAAACAAAAAACACTGGGCGGCCACTCAAACGCTTCAAGGACTGTCTGAAAGTATCGCTGGCTTCCTGTGGCATCCCACTTCAGGGCTGGGAAACACTTGCCACAGACCGCAGTGCCTGGCGACTTGCTGTCCACAAAGGAGTTAATAGCTTCGAAGAAAAAGCGTTTGCAGGAATTGGCCCAGAAGTGCCAAGCCCGCAAAGAGAGGAGACCTGACCCAATGACAGCTGTCGCATGCCCAGAGTGCGGACGTATCTGTGTGTCCAGCTTTGGCTTTGCGCTCGCACATGTGGAGTCACTTACGTCTTCGTCGACCACGACGGATATCCATGATGATGATGATGATGAGTAGTTGTTACTGTTGTTATTATTATTATCATCATCATCATCATCATCATCATCATCATTCATCATCATCGTTTATCATCATTCGTTATTATTATTATTATTATTATCATCATCATCATCATCATCATTATTAATATCATTATAATTTTATTATTATCACTATCGTCATTGTGATTATTATTATTATTATTATTATTATTATTATTATTATTGCTATTATCATCATTATCATTATTCCTGTTTTGTACGTAGTTGTAGGATTTTTTTTTAAACGTCACACCTATTTTTAAAAAAAAAAGCCCTAAATGTAAGTGTTTTTCACCGCCTTTCACAGAATCGATAGATTCACAGGACACACACTGTTTGATAGATTGCTGTTGTTGTTGTTATAATTTTCCCCCTGCGACTCCAGAGAGAAAGTCGCACAAGTTTTGTAGGGTACGCAACACACTAGGAAGTGGGCATCACATTACTCTGTAGCAGGCAGGTGTGATATTGCGCATTATATACTGGCAGACAATTCAGAGCACGACCAGCGCGTCGCTCAGCTTGGTTCCAACCGGGGTGGGGGGGTGGGCGGGGGAGGGGTGGGGGTGGGGGGTACAGGATCTTAAACATCACGGTTGCATTGTCTGTCAACAGTAGTTGTTTTGCACTGATGGTATACTTGTTTATGGCTATGATCATTTATGACGTTCTTCGGTGAATATTGCAATAAATTGAAGTACACCTGCACGACATGTGACCATTTGACATACGACTTGCTCTCGTCTCTCTCTCTCTTCTCTCTCTCTCTCTCTCTCCCTCTCTCTCTTCTGTATGTATGTGAGTGTGTGTATGAGCGTATGCATGAATGTGTGTATGTGCATGTGTTGTGTGTGTGTGTGTGTGTGTGTGTGTGTGTGTGTGTGTGTGTGTGTGTGTGTGTACATGCATGCGCGCGTGCGTGCGTCTGCGCGTGTGTTTTATCAAAATAGATAGCCTTTTCAAGATGTGTAGGATTTTGTATATAATACATATCTGTGCTTTGGTTCAGTCACACACACAACACACACACACACACACACACACACACACACACACACAAACACATCACCAGCACACCACACACACACAACACACATAGCATACACAACACACAATATATATACGCGCGCGGCATGCGACGGATCTCTATAAATGTACCGAATTGTTCGGAGGGTAGAAGTGCTACTGAAACTTGAGTTGGCACTTTTTACTAGCTGCCTTCACGTTGAAATCACTAGTTGAGAAATTCTAACTGTGTGTGTGTGTGTGTGTGTGTGTTGTGTGTGTGGTGTGTGTGTGTGTGTGTGTGAACCAGCTATCTATTATAATAATCTAAATAGATTGGAACGGACAATGCATATGACTGATAACATGTAACGATTGTCAAAATGACTGCAGTTTTCACACTAGGTAAGGCATTTCGCTAGAGTGATGAATAGGTCTTGATGATTAGTGATCAGTTTGATATTTGTGTGATTGTGAACACAACAAAAGACCGTTTACAGCAGCGTCAAGAAGCGTCCATTTTGTTTGCACGTGCATGCTAAACGTATTACTTTTCCTTGGATGTCTCATCTTGTGCCAAAATTTGAGGAGATAAGTGATTGCTCGTTCTTCGTTTTCGTTGTCCTCAATATTGCTTATCTTGCCTGAGAAGACCGATGAGGTCGAAACGCGTCGTTCGTGTTTTTTTTTTCTTGTCGTATCTTTGTCCAATGTTAACCTGTGGAGCTACTTACAATCCTTTTGAAATTAATTGCTGTGGGAAGTTGTGGCTTATATGCCAAGATTTGCAACACACGCGTGGTACGATTACGTGAGTTGTAATGGAATTATGACATGGCATTAGCCCCATAAATGTTTTTTATTACCAAAACTGGATGTTTGCCCCATCTGCTTCATGTGACTATGGTCCACACACTGTTGATACCCATTATACACTTCTTCATTACTGTCTTTCAGAAAAAAAAAAAAACGATTTTGGTGTCAGAAATTGAAAAACATCATTTTCTCATAGGTAGGCATGAAAAAATAGACGTGTTGTTTTAATTATATGAGAAGAAATCTGCAAATAAGTACATGTGTATCGCCAAAATGTTGCCAGTGGGTAAAATGTGTATAAGATTGTCAAAATGTTGCCAGTGGGTAAAATGTGTATAGGCAAGATTAAAAAGACAAGTCACCAATACCATACGATATTGATGAAAAAGAGGCACAGTTAAGTCACACACACACCACACGCACACACACCCGCACACCACACACACACGCACGCACGCACACACACACCCACACCGCACACACACACACGCACACACCCACACAAGATGGCGGACACGCAGTCACGCAGTCACCAAGTGAATCAAACACTGTCCAAAGTTTTTTGCAGTTCTACCATCATCATGACCGACAGACTAAGGAAGATCTCGAGTCTAGGAGGTAGTACAACAACAACCACGGCAAATCTGGAGGTCCGGGGACTACAAGAAAAAATTAGAAGAAGGCGAAAAACAGATATTAGAAGAAAGAAAGCGATCGAGGAGAAAACGCGCCGGAAACAAGAAGCTGCTTAATCAAAAAAGGGAAATCTGAAGACAGCAAACCCGAAGAAGAAAATTCTAAAAGACTCTGTGAGTATCATCTGCTTCATCTGCCATCCGTTTGATCGAAACTCTTTTTGTGAACGTAGTCTCACATGTCTGGTCTGGAAATCTGTGTGCAAAATGGCAAAATGAATTGATTGGCTGACATGAAATTAGCGTTTGAAGAGACGTGGTTTGTCAAGGACACGCGCGACGACGACCATCGCAACTCAACTCAACAATAGAGTGAATGTTCTAATTACAATACCTCCCACAATTAGAGAATGTTCTACTTACTCTGAGGCAGTTAAGGTCAGCTCCACCCCCCCCCCCCCCCCCCCCCTCCCCTAGTCCCTCAGTTCGCTGGTACTTTACTAAAACAGGCAAAAAGTGGGTTAACCAGGCCTAACACGAAAGAAAGAAAACGGCATTTTGTCTCTGCCGATTCTAAAGAAAATAACGTGTCCAATGTTTCTAAGAAAGAAAAAAGACTGACGTCAACACTACTCTCTCTCCTGACGTCAGGGTACAGTCACGAAAAGGACCGTCGTTCCACGAAAGAGAACAATATCTTCTGATGGTCACAATACTGCATGACTCGGTGTTGAACGGAGTTGATGGCCAGATAGACTTGGGGTATTTTTGTTTTTGAAAAGTTCTAGCATATAATCCTGCCACGGAATAATTACAGCATCCTTGTGACTCTAGACTCAACTGTTTTATCCATTAAGAGTCACCAAGACGCTGTAGACATTCACTGTGCGAGTCAACGACATAAAAAAAAAAGTTCGGACCCCAAAATCAGTAGTAAAATCTTTGCTGATTCTGTCAGAGATCTAGTAGCCAGGACACCACCAAAACAAATTCGTCATAAAACAAGATCGCGACCACAACTTTGAGATTCCGGCACGGGAAACCGTAAACGGGACGAATTTAATGCCATGGTATCCACAGAAACTGTTTGAAAAAATAGATGGCTGTGGCTGGGAGGGAGGAGGGCAAGAATCATTATATATCATATCATCTCACATATACATACAAATACGTTACGTAAAACTGTGTTAGCAGTGCTTTTAAAACGGGGGATTGGGTGTGGGGGGGGAAGGTGGGCTAATCATGAAAGTTTAACAACAGCACAAGAGCTGGAACAGTCTGAAACCACACTTTCCATCACGTGGGAATTCAGAATTCCGGCGTTAGAACCCGAACAATGAAAGAGATGACGCTCGGCTGTAAAAAGGTCCAATGCTTTGCGAATACATTTTAGACATTTGTCAAATGTGTACGAAAAGCATTTAGCTTTAGCCTAACAAAGGATTCGAGTTTTAGGATATTTTGATAGAGTACTTTTGTGCTTGCGCGTCACTAACCAAGCATGCTTTTTTAAACATAATTATTTTTTTAGTGTGTGATTTGGATTTTTGAACACCACTGCAGTGACGAATGAGGTGCATGCATTTGAGATGTAAAAAAAAAAAAGCCTCTATTAACTTTTTTCAAAACAAGCGTTTTCAGATCGTCGATATGCTTCACATAAATCAAGAGCAACCAGTTATGGATGTGATGTTTATTGCAGAACGTGGAATGAACAGCTCTCCTCCATAACCACCATTCCCCACAAGGCGTGCTGCCCTGACGATCGACGTTCTTGCATCCTGAAGGAACTGGCAGCTGAACTAGAACCTGCAGTGACAGGTCGCTGCAAGTCTTCTTTTGAGAGCAGACGAGAGAGCACCATATGTGTCGCCAGTCTACAAGAAGGACGAAGGTACTACATGCTTTGTCCCCCACCCCCACCCCCAAAGCATCATGTGCAACCTCCTGGACCATGTGATCATCGAACAGGAACGCGGTGCTTTGAAATAGATTTCATTCTCAATGCAAACGAGTGCAGCTTTTGAAATATGAAAAATGTGGGACCTATCTCTTGAGTTACCAGAAAAGTGACAACCAACCTGGGGACCAGAATGCAGACGGACGTCTCATTATGGATTTTTCCAAGGCATTCGACAAAATGAAAACACATCATGCTGCTACGCAAGCTGAGCTGTAACGTATATCCGAAATACTGCACACACGCATGGGTCTCCAAATTTCCCAGAAATTTGTCAGCATAAAAATCAGGGGTAATTCAAGGGTGGGTGCTAGGACCGTGCTTACTCCTGACAAACATCCATGACCTGCTAGACAAACTGAGCTCGACAGCACGATTGTCTGCGGATGACACGGCTGCATCCAGGGCCAACTCCAAACACCCAGGATCACTCAGTCACATCAAGGTCTCCGCTGGTTAGCCAACTGGGAGAAGAGCTGAGGCCTAGAGGTTTCACCCTGCACAACGCCAAGTTTGGACAATCACCGGGGTGCAGAAGACCACCCGAGTACCCCTATCGCTCCAAAGACACACTCTGGATACTATCTCGTGAGCCAGTGCCTCGTCATCAGTATCTGCCGAGCACCAGCTGGGATGGTAACATTAGTGCCATCCGTTTCAAGGCAAATAAGACCAAAGGATTCTGAGACAGAATCCAGAGATCAACATCACCAGCATCAAAGAGCGAGATTAGAAACCTTATGCGCGATTCGCTGGATTGTGCCAGAGCAGACGGCTCAACGCCAAGCTGTCCATGTTACACCAGATTGGAATCAGTCTCGTCCACTGCTCCAACCTGCAAAAGTAAATCTTACCCCTCCCACCCCCGCCCCCCTCCCTCCCCCCCCCTCCCCCCCCCCCACCCCCCCCCCCCCCCCCCCCCCCCTTCTTCCCCCCTCATTTTTCGACAGCGACGAGGACACGACTACCCGTCTCATTCACTTTTGAACTCAATACAGTCATTCCTCCTCGTTTCTTCTGAGAACGACCAGAGAATGGAACAGGAAATATACAGAAGTTGTCAGGGCCATAATAAGCTGCCTACCTGGGTAGTGCTGACTAAAGAGCTGCCAGCTGGCGCTTCATTCAGTCGTTTCCCGTGCCATCCAGTTGATATTGTTCAGTACCGTTCATTCGATTTCCTTACCTCCTTCATTCTTTCCATTTCTCACGCAGGTTGCATGCTATGCGCAGCGTGTCATTCATACCAACACCAAACTGGCTTTCTCTTCCGAAAGTTGGTGATGGGATCTGACGTGTGTACAAGATGTTATGCGTGCGTTCACACACACGGAACCTCGGTTTATCGTCTCATTCGAAAGACTGTATGGAAATAGAGTCAGAACCTATGTTAACTCCGAGAGGAAAAAATTCCCCAGTACCTAAACGGCCCAGCGGAGATTCAAACCCGCAACCCCAGGATCACCAAGATAACGAGAACGGCGCTCTACCACTGAGCTATTCCAGCCCTCTTGAATACGTAGTATTAATCTATCTCTGAGTTCTGATAGAAACATTCTCTCTCCTCTCCGACTCCTTCATTCGGCCCAGACTACATCAAATTCATTTTCTGTAGGAGTTTTTGACATTACTTATTAATCAATTTGTCTTTCCAGCATCTCAACTATTGTTTCAAACTTAAAATTGCTGTTTGCATAATTTCGATTCCGATAATTGAACTTTAAAAATAATATATTCGATGCTGATAAGCGTGAACGCACAATGGAAATCTTCCAGTGTCTCAGCACATTATCTGGTTAGAAGCATCCAAAGGATTAAAAAAAACTTTCACGGCTAAAAGAAGTACTTTTATGTGATCATTCTAATGGAAACTTCTTATAATTCAGACGCATATCCAAACATTGTCCCAACCACCAGCCACCATGTGAAGTGGTTAGTGTCGTGGACTTCCCGTGGGTTCGATTCCCATCAGAGCCATTCAGGCCTATTTGTGGGATTTTTCTGCCCCAGTCGGCTCAACGCAGAGTTGAGTTTGCTTCGGGCTCCAGCTGGGAAGACTGGAATCACACAGTCGAGTTTCATCCACTACGTGAATGCGTCTCTGAGAGTGTTGCTCCACTTCCCTGACCAACACTGCAGGTGTCTGTATCTCTCGGGCCTGGTTGATGTCGGGATATGTTATGGAAAGTAAGCGCAGAGTTCAACCCTATCATGCAGTCTCAGTTTGGAACAGAACTCCCTAGCAGCATCTCCATCATCTACATCCTCATCAGTCAACATTTTTAAAAAAGTCCATTCGTGCCCTGCTCTCACGGTGCCCTCAGTTTTGATAACCTCTCCACGTCTGTGGACTTGGTTTGATCTTGTCGGGGTCACTGCCAAATTCATGGAAGCTGTTATTTGGATGGATGCGACGCCCTCCGGAGGGAGATCTCATTCACGCCGGCTGTGCGACTGAGCAATGATTTTTCGTCAGTAGGGGGCTAGTATATGCTGGAATCTTGCGTATGCTGGATACGACCAGGCACCACTGGACACCAAGTGACTCGGCAGCAGTGCAGTGTCTTCTCCCGTGGGTAGCCTCTTGATGACTTGACATCAGCTGCTCCCTATGGGTTGCTGATGCTGGGGCTGTGGCGGGCCGGGCCGGGCGTTGCTGTGGATGGAGAAGTGATAGGATGGCGTGGGTGCGGTGCCATTGAGGTAGCACAGAAGATGGGACAGCAATTAAAAACAAACAAACAAACAAACAAACAACAAACAAACAAACAAAAAACAGTCCATACCTTAGAAACAATATGCCAAATCACACGAAGGTAGTTTTCGCATGGTTTTAAAGATTACAATTGTTTACGCATGACTTTCTGACTTGTTCCTGCCTGCCATCCCCCCCTCCCCTCTCTCTCTCTCTCTCTCTCTCTCCTCTCTCTCTCTCTCTCTCTCTCTCTCTCTCTCTCTCTTCTTCTTCTTCTTCTTCTTCTTTCTTCTTCTCTTCTTCTTCTTTGTCTCACACACACACACACACACACACACACACACACACACACACACACACACACACACACACACACACACACACACACACACGCACGCACGCACGCACGCACGCACGCACGCGCGCGCACACACACACACACACACACACACACACACACACACACACACACACACACACACACACACACACCCTCACCGCCCTCTATATGTAAACTTGATTTCGTAGCAAAAACAAAAAACTATCCGTAGATGTCCGTAAGAGTTTATCACCGTTACTTCAGAATTTGCATACCACCATTTCTCTCTTTCCACTTACAATCAAGTTAAGCATTTCTGCTTCTTCTTTTAATGAATGCAACTATGTTTACGGCCCGACTTCTGTCTCTGCTAACAAAATGGCATCAGCTTCAATTAGCACTACAACTATCTCCACAGCTACTGGAATGATTTGATCGCTCAGGCATGCGCAAAAGTACTTCCCTTTTCGACGTATGTCAGGCATGCGTAAAAGCACTTCCTTTTTCGAGTAACACGCTAGCAGTGAAGACGCACTCTCTGTTCACGAAAAAAAAAAAAAAAGGTAAGATCCGCATCCATCGGGGCCTATACACTGCCTAACATGCCTCATGTTTTGTTACTAGGTCATTCCATCATCAAACGTTTTGCTGAGCATATTTATGATGCAGATGATGTGCGTTTGAAAGCAAATATTAAGTTGCAAGACACTTGCTCTGTGGAGATGGTAGGCAGAGCCGGACTCACGGTACGGTCTTCTGCGCGATAAGAAAAAAACACTCCCAGGCATAATGAATAGTCTTAAACGCCAACCTAACATCATCTTTCTTCAGATAGGAGGCAACGATTACAGGCTTGGAACAACACACGAGGATTTAGCTATAGATATGTTGGCCTTGGCCGCTTTACTAAAAGGCAGATTCGGAGTGGAACATGTCATGGTTGGTCAGTTGTTGCCAAGATTCAAGGCTGAACGATGCGGGAAATGGTGGTTCTTATCAAAACAAGAAGAAACAGAATACAACACATGGGCGCAACAAGTACTCCAACGGCAACACGCGGCATTTGAAGGAATCCCATACATCTCCACATGGAACCACTACGAGAGCTTTTCTCCTAGACGATCCAAAAGACACTTATTCCTGAGTGACGGCGTGCATCTTTCACACCAGTGCAATTCAAGTTCTACAAATCACTCAGAGGAGCCTTGATCTCAGCATGCAACAAAATACAAGGTAAAGACTGAATGCAAAAAAATAAATAAGTATCTAGGGCAGTGATGTTTACACTGGACTCTAGACAAGGGGGAATTGGACGGCAATATTTGGTGTGTGGGTGTGTCTTGCTGCTCAAAAAAAAAAAAAAACAAAAAAAAACAAACAAACCAAAAAAAAAACTTGTAAGATGGCAGACCACTTTTCAGTGCCTTTTACAACTGTCATGGCAGAATTTTGCTTTTCATTTTGGTTATCTCTTACCATGTTCATCAGCGTTACATCACTAAAGATTACCACTAAAGAGTACCAGGAGTAGCTATTTGAGGTCCCTCTTGTTTTGTTCGTTGACTTGTTTCTGTTACAATGCAGCTCTTCAGCTGTGACTGTGCATGTTTCGCTGCGACGCGGCCATAATATCAGCCATGACTAGGACTATTGGCCCTCAATGCAGCTACAACAACCTTAACCTTGGACGTTTCATAGCAATGCGACTACATTAGCCGTAACTATGTTTTGGCATGTCTCTCATCATTTCTTCCACTTGTTTTCCGCAATGCAGTGTTAGGTACATATAAGCAGCCACCGTGGCGAAGTGGTTAGCGTCGCTGACTCCCGGCTGGGAGGTCATGGGTTCGAATCCTATAAGAATCATGTGGGTTTTTTCTGCCCCGACCGGCTCCGACCCAGAGTTGAGTTTGCTGCGGACTCAGTTGGGAAGACTGGGACCACACAGTCGAGTTTCATCCACTTAATGGATGCGTTTGTGAGGGTGTTGCTCAAATTTCTGACCAACGCTGCAGGTGCCTGTATCTCTCGGGCCTGTTGACGCCGAGATATATTATGAAAGGAAGCGTAGAGTACAGCCCTGTCATGTAGTCTCAGACCGAAATGGAAATCTGTAGCATCATCTTAATCATCCTCATTCTCATCGATGAGCATTAAAAAGAAAAGTCTCAAATTCTGTGGCCCTTCATGCCCTGCCCTCATGGTGACCTCAACTTCGATGTCTCTCCATGTCTATGGCCTTGGTTTGGTTCCGTCGGGCTCGCCGGTATCGGCGAGTCTATGGGGGCTGTCGTTGGACGGACGTGGTGGCGCCCTCCGGAGGGAGAGCTCACTCATGCCGGCTCCGCGACTAAGCAATTATTGTCGTCAGTAGGGGGCTTAGTAGGTGGTGTCCTGCGTATGTTAGAT
>JADBJO010035630.1:5000-7500 GCA_016801955.1 Conus betulinus | reverse complement strand
GCGCGTGTGTTCTTGCGTGTATGCGCGCGCGCGCGGCGCGCGTGCATGTGTGTGTGTGTGTGTGTGAGTGTGTGTGTGTGTGTGTGTGTGTGTGTGTGTGTTTGTGTGTGTGTGTGTGTGTCTGTTCGTCTGTGTGTGCCTGTGCCCTGTGTGTCTGTGTGTCTGTGTGTGTTATAGTTTGTTTGCTCCAGAAAGGATTAGGAAAGAGCTAAAAAAAAAGGAGTGCAGGCTTTGATGTGGTGCAGGGGTGGTGGGTTATTGCTTCCACAGGGAGTGTTTAAAATGGACTCGGTGATGATGCTGCTGCTTGGGGTGTACGTGGAACTGCACAGGGGCGGTAATAAAGTCACAAAAAGAGGATCAGATGCATGAGGTCGTGGGCAAACACACGCAATTACGATCCTATGCAAGCATGTCTTTTTTCAAACACACACCTATAGAGCCATGTAGGACGACCGTACGAGAGAGAGAGAGAGAGAGAGAGAGAGAGAGAGAGAGAGAGAGAGAGAGAGAGAGGGGGGGGGAGGGAGGGAGGGAGGGAGGTATCTCCCTGTCTGCAGAATTTCTTATTGACAAAAATTTCCTTGTCCGTTCGCTCTCGTCTATTTGACTCATTCACAATCACACACACACACACACGCGCGCGCGGCGCGCACACAACACACACACCACACACACACACCACACACCACACACACACACGCACACACGCACGCACGCACGCACGCACGCAGAGAGACAGACACGGAAAGAGACACAGACAGAGAGACCGAGACTGACACACAGGCACAGAGAGAGAGAGACAGAGACACAGAGAGAGAAGAGAGACAGACAGACAGACAGACGCAGACAGACGAAGAGACAAAACAGGCAGACAGACAGACAACAGAGAGTCCTAGAAACCCTACATCCAAACTCTAACTGTATAAAACAAGACAGACTAGCCTCCATTGACGCATTGTGTCTGCAGTGTGGAAACAGTGGAGTTCTCTCCCCCTTTCTCCACTAACGCGAGAAAAAGACCACAGACCTTCGGGCAACCATTCCAGGAGGGAGAGGACACACGGCCTGGCTGAGAGACCAGAACAACACGCGCTCAGTGGACTGGCTAGGAGGGAGAAGGACGCGGGGCAAACGGGAGAACAGATAAACAGCATTCGGTGGACTGGCTAGGAGGGAGACGACATCAAGGCAGACAACAGCGATCATGTGGACTGCCAGGAGGGAGAGGACACGGGGCAAAACGGGAGAACAAGACAACAGCACTCGGTGGACTGGCTAGGCAGGGAGAGGACACAGGCCTGGCGTGGAGAACCATACAACAGCGCTCAGTGGACTGGCTAGGAGGGAGACGACACAGGGGCTAGCGGGGAGAACCAGACAACATGGGCTCAGTGGATGGCTGTCTAGGAGGGGGGACGGACCAGAGCTCTCGGGAGAACACCAGACAACAGCGCTCAGGACTGGCCAGGAGGGCGAGGACACAGGCCTGGCGGGATAACCAGACACACAGCGCTCAGTGGACTGGCTAGGGGGGAGACGACACACAGACCGGGCGAGAGAAACCAGACAACCAGTGCTCAGTGGACTGGCTAGGAGGGAGACGACGCGGGGCAGGACGGGAGACCAGACAACGTGCTCAGTGGCGCACTGGCTAGGAGGACGAGGACACAGGGCTATCGGGTTTGAACCAGACAACAGCGCTTCAATGGACTGGCTAGGAGGATAAGACATAGGACGTCTGTGAGACCAGACAACAGTGCTCAGTGGACTGGCTAGGAGGGAGAGGACACAGACACACGGTGAGCAACCAGACACAGCGTTCATGGATGGCTAGGAAGGGAAGAGGACACAGGGCATAGGGGAAACAGACAACAGTGCTCCAGTGGGACCTGGCTAGGGAGGGAGAGGACACAGGGCTATGGGACGGGACGCCCCCACCAGACAACAGTGCTCAATGGACTGGCTAGGAGGGAGAGGACACACAGGCCTAGGGGAGAACCAGAACAACCAAACAGCGCTCAGTGGACTGGCTAGGGAGGGAGAGGACGCGGGGCAAACGGGGAGAACCAGGCAACAGCACTCAGTGGACTGGCTAGGAGGGAGAGGACACAGGGCTATCGGGGGGAGACCAGACAACAGCGCTCAGTGGACTGGCTAGGAGGGAGAGGACAAGGCTATCGGGAGAACCAGACAACAGCGCTCAGTGGACTGGCTAGGGAGAGAGGACACAGGGCAGACAACAGCACTAAGTGGACTGGCTACGGAGGGAGAGAGACACAGGGCTAACGGGAGAACCAGACAACAGTGCTCAGTGAACTGGCTAGGAGGGAGACGACACAGGGCATATGGGAGAACCAGACGACGGTGCTGAGTGGACTGGCTAGGAGGGAGACGACACAGGGCTATCGGAGAGAACCAGACAACAGCGCTCAGTGGACTGGCTAGGAGGAGAGGACACAGGGCAGACAACAGCACTAAGTGGACTGGCTAGGGAGGG
>JADBJO010035629.1:10000-12024 GCA_016801955.1 Conus betulinus | reverse complement strand
CTTAAGCACAACTTTCCTCATTGTTTCAGCTTGGTCTTTGATAGTTATTTCCAGCAATATTTAACAATAAACTGGTTAACAATTTACATAGGGCAAAACTGGTATGTGACTGTTTTCATTTTGCATTTCAATGCACAATACCAGGTTAAATGATCAGAATCAAACCTTTCCATCACATTTAGAGTCATCTTTTTTACACATTAGTTCAAAAAAAATCTGTAGACACTAGAAAAATAATCATTCACACTACTCCCCACATCCGAAATGTATGTGAAACAACCTTCGAGATCGCCATTTACATACTCCATTTATAATTGTCAATCCTAGCACAGTGCACATACTAAGAAGCTTTTTCCCATATACATTTAATATCTTATCTTGAGAACATCTATTGTATTTGCTGTCTGCAGTCTTGAAATTAGTATAAAGATCACGATCATCTACATTACCTGGAGAAAGAAAATATTCGCAGTTCTTTGCATTCATGTCACCACATAAGAGTATCTCAGCATCATCGAAGGATAACAAAAACTTGTGTACACAATACATGCTTCCAACATTTCAATGCCATTATCAAAGCCATGCAGTGTGTAGAAAGGTGCATTTTCTGGAGGGACATATGTACACACAAGTAAGACCAGGCTTATCAGAGCAAAATAATTCTTTATCAAATCTAAATAACATTGTATACAGACTGTCACAATCCACCTGGTGCACATACGGGACAAGACTTTTACGAACCATACACACTAATCCTCCCGAGGCCCGTCCCTGTCTTGTAAATTTTACAGCTGGTTTTACAAATAATTCATAGTCTTGAAAAGGGTTTGACTGAAACGCCTCAGCAAACTTTTCCACCAAACAAACAAAGCCAAACGAAGAAATAAACTGGATAAAGTCTCTGTCATCCAGTTTTTGAAATAATCTCCACATATATTCCAATGAAGAAATGATACACTATTACAAATGTGGTCATTGTCACACAATCACCACCATGTTCTGTTACAATCGTAATCGTAGAATCAGTTTCAGTCTTAGGATCAGTCGCAGTCATTAAATTAGTTTCGGCCGTTGAAATAGACGATGACGCAGAGTCTCCATTGCTGTTTGACCACATTGGTAATCAGACAGTGCCAGCCACAGTGGGATTTTCATTCGGCATCACATAATTACTATCACTTTTCTTATATACATGATCATCACCATTGATAATCCCATTCCAAAATACACAGTCATCGCCTATTTTTTTTTTTCATTTTCACTGCTACACTCAACCCTGTTGTTTCTTTCGTCAGCATGCATACTCTCACCACCACACTCATCCCTCACGATCACACCTTTCTTCTCTAAAACTTCCTTTCTCTTTAAATCACTTCGCATGGCTTCCGGGCGTATCAAATTTCCGTCGGATAACGTTACATCACTATGTGTGATCGAAGAGGCTTCACTCAAAACATTGCATTCAAAACAGAATCCACATTTAACACACTGGCTGACTGTGTGTCGGTGTGTGCTAACACGTTTTCGTCCACACCGATGGCAGTGACAACCTGCACGGGATTTTTCCTCGCCTGTCTCCTTTACGTCAGCATCGTTCACTGCCACAGCAAAAGTGACCCCACGTGGATTTGAAACAGGCACTCTGTGCGGTGATGTCTTACATTTAGCCTCCCTCTTGTTCTGATAACAGTACAATTTCCACCCATCGAACCGGCCTGAATCCTATTTCATTTCAATCAGATTGTCACTGCCATCCAGACCGAACCTTTTGCTGTTGATCACCAGGTGGTCATACACCATGGACACTTTCATGCCCTGTGAATCTGGCGGACTTCAGGTGAGGGACGAGCTTTCTTCTGATCTCCCTAACTCGGAAGGAAAAGTCTTCGCCAACAAATAACTCAGTTCCTTTAGTTTTGTGTTTCGCACGCAAAATCTTATCTTTATCTTTAAAGAATGTGCATCTTGCTACTATTGGCGAAGTTCGACTTTGAGTTCAGGCGATGTACTCGGTCGAAAAGAAT
>JADBJO010035629.1:0-5000 GCA_016801955.1 Conus betulinus | reverse complement strand
AAATTACAAGGATAAGTACCGAGCACCATTCCAGCAACTTACAGAGCAGCTAGGTGTTGCAATGACTGCAAGAAATATGAATTATAAACAAAGCTTGCTCTTATGTCTCAGATTATATAGAAATAGGGGGTCCAAAGAGGGAGACCTCTCCAATGGGGAGGAAAGGAACTAACAACATAAACCTATAACTCCTGCGTCAGATTGTACAATCAGCCGTGTAACAACGCGGTTCGCGGCCTCAAAAAAACATTAACATTTACAAACTGATGGTTTCACTTTTTTGGTTTGATTGTTGCCTTGCCCCCCCCCCCCCCAACCCCCTTCCTCTCCTCTCGCTCTCTCATTCTTCGCTCTCTCCTCTCTCTCTCTTCCCTCTCTCTCTCTCCCTCTTCCTCTCGCTCTCTCGCTCTCTCCTCTCGCTACGCTATCTGGTCAACAAGCCAGAGTGGTGTAAGAGGGTAATCAACTTGCACTTATAATTTTTAAACTATGCAGTCACCCCATCCCCGTACACCGGACATCGGTCAGTTACATTCAGTGGCTGGGGTGTGGGTTGTGTGGGGCTGTGGTGGGGTGGGGGTGGGGGTGGGTGGGGGTGGGGGGTATGTATTCCAAAAACACGCCCTAGTTTCTATCAAATAACATATCAAACGATCACGCCAGTCAATCAATCAACCAACCCAATCACAATCACAATCTCTCTCTCTCTCTCTCTCTCTCTCTCTCTCTGCTCTCTCTCATCTCTTCTCTATCTCTCTCTCTCCTGCATTATTTTGCTCGTATTTCAAGCTTTCACTTGATTGATTTATGTCTCTTACTCTCGTTTTCGATATGATTATTTTGTGTTTGTACCCCCCATGTCACTAAGGCGTATATAAAATGTTCAGTGCTCTCTCTCTCTCGCTCTCTCTCTCTCTCTCTCTCTATCTCTATCCTATCTCTCTCTCTCTCTCATATCTCCACTGACAAAAAAATCGATATGTGGATAACTCTCATACTTATAGTTCAACATGCACATATGAGAAGAGAGAGGGGAGAGAGAGGGGGAGAGGGGAGAGGGGGAGACGGGAGGAGTAAGGCGAGAGAGGGGGGGGAGTTGGGGATGGGAGGTGAGAAGTTGAGACGTGAGAGAGAGAGAGAGAGAGAGAGGAGGAGAGAGAGAATTGAGAGAGAGTTGATGAGAGACCGAGAGAGAGAGAGAGAGAGAGAGAGTGGAGTCTTGAGGGAAAAAGGGCTGCAAGTCATCATCATCATTTATTCATCACCTCATCATCATCATAATCATTAATCATATCCATCATCAGGAGTCGTAGTTATAGTAGTAGTAGTAGTATTAGTAGTAGTAAGTAGTAGCGAGCAGCTAGCCGCAGTTCAAAGCCAGTGTCATCACCATCAATTTTATAATTATTAGTTCATCCAGTAGTATTGTTAATCATTAATGATGATGATGATGAGGATGACGATGATATGATGAGATGAAGAGATGATGACTTCAGCCTTTTCCTGAAGGACTCTACTCTTTGCAGTGTGGGGGTGTGGTGTGTCGTGTGTGTGTCGCGTGCGTGACGGAGTGCGTGCGTGCCAGTGCGTCCGTGTGCTCACGCTGCGTTGCGTTTGCGTCCGTGTGTGGGAGTGCGGGCGCACAAACGTTTGAGTTATCAAAATCTGTGGTTGGTCGTGTGCGTGTGTAGGTGTGTGTAGTGTGATGTGGGGGGGGGGGGGGAGGGAGCATGCGTCTGTGTGTGAGTGCATGCGTGATGTAGAGTGACATTCTTGTGAGTGCGTGCGTTGCGTGCAAGCGTGCGTGTGCGTGAATGACTGCGAGCGCACGCGCGACGCGCTGCGCGCGCGCGATGCTATGTCGCGTATGTGTGTTGTGGTGTTTGTGTGGTGTGTGTGTGTGTGGTGTGTCAGTGTGTGTTTGTGTGTTGTGCGACGTAGGCACGCTGTCCTTTCTTGTTTTTTTCCCACCTCAAATAAATAGTTCCGTGCATGTATGTAGTCAGTTTTTACAGTTGTTGGGAGGTCAGGTTTTAATTTGATTTAGTCATCCAAGTCCATGGAAGATCAACCCTGAGTGATGAATTTATTGTATTAGTTACTGAATGCACAGGGTGACTTAAGTATTGTTGTGGGTTTACTTCTGATTATTCCTATTTAGTTGTATTCAATGCATTCTTAACATACTAGCACTTTTATGAAACTTCAACTACAAACTCTAATCCGCATACTACTATACTACGTAATACTACTACTACTACTGCGCTGCTGTACTGCTGCTGCTGCTCTTGCGCTTTATTGACAAATTACGGGAAGGTACACAAAAAAATAAGGGAAAACAATTGGGAAAATGTTTAGTAAAAACACAAATGCTAAAAAGAGAGTCATGGTATCGGCCCATGTATCGCACTGTTCGGTCGAGGTACGTTGGAGCCACGCGCGGAAAACGCACATAAATTTGTTTTTGAATATCACACGTGGTGTGTGTGTGTGTGTGTGTGTGTGTGTGAGTGTGAAGGTGGTGTGTGTGTGTGTGCGTTGTGTGTGAGTGCTGTGCGTGCGTGCGTGCGTGTGTGCGTGCGTGTGTGTGTGTGTGTGTTGTGGGTGCAGTGTGTGTGTGTGGTGTGTGTGTGTGTGTGTGTGCGCGCGTGTGTGTGTGATGCGTGTGTGTGTGCGTGTGTGTGTGTGTTGTGTGGTGTGTGTGTGTGTGTGCGTGTGTGGTGGTTTCGTTCAAATCCATCTGGCTTCCTCTGTGTTCTCCTCCAAAGCCGTCATTCTTGGGATGTGGAATCGTGCAGGGTCCAAGGGATATATTTGCACAAAGGTCACTTCGTTGTTCCGGCAATTCTCCCACACCCAAACAACCCACCACCCCCCCCCCCACCCCACAACCCCCCCCACAAACCCACCACCCCCCCCCCCCACACCACCCCCCCCCCCCCACCACCACACCCCCCCCACCCCCCCCCCCCCCACAACCTTCCCCCCCCACCCCCAACCCCCTAGAACCCCCCTTTTCCCCCCCTAGAAAACACCCTTTTCCCTGTTTAGTTTTTATGTACGTTTTTATTTCAATTCATTTATTTATCATCATTTTTTTTTTCTTGGGCGGGGGAGGGGAGGGGGGAGTTTGTCAGGTTTAGGAACGATAGTGGGCGAGAGGTGGGGAGGATTTAGGTGGTTATGAGAGCAACAGTTTTGAATTCTATCTTATAAGTAAACAGACGAGGCCGGATCTTCAAAAAACGTCGCTCTCTCTCTCTCTCTCTATCTCTCTCTCATCTATCTCTCTCTCATCTCTCTCATTCTATGTATGATGTGTGTGTGTGTGTGTGGGGTGTGTGTGTGTGTGTGGTGTGTGTGTGTGGTGCGTGGGTGTGGAGTGTGGGGTGTGGGTGTTGGTGTGTGTGTGTGGTGTTGTGTGGTGTGTGAGTGGTGTGCTGGTGTGTGGTTGTGTGTGTGCGCCCCCCCCCCCCACCAAACGCGTGTGTGTTGGGGTGGGGGTGGTGTGGGGCCCCGCCCACACGGCGCGCCCCGTGTGTGTGTGTGTGTACACGCGCGCGTGTGTGTAGTGTGGGTGGTAAGTGGTTGTGTGGGTGTGTGGTGTGTGTGTGTGTGTGTGTGTGTGTGTGTGTGTTGTGTGTGGGGTGTGTGTGTGTGTGTTAGTGTGTAGCGCATCGCTAAATAAATTGCGCACTCGAAAAGCTGCTACGTTTACAATCGACGGGAGGAAATTGGGGAGGGAGGTGAGCGGAAGGATAGGAGAGAGAATGCTTGGGGACGGTGGAACGACGAGGGCCGGATGGATGATGAGAGGAGCGGAAGCGGAGGGGCTGACCGGAGGGAGGCGGATGGACTGAGGAGGGAGAGGAAGGGGACCACGACGGAGAGGTGAGAGGGGGGGGGGAGGAGAGGGAGAGAGGAGGGAGTGAGTGAGAGGGAGAGCGGAGAGAGGGTCGGGGGAGGGGGCGAGAGTTCGACGGTCCCTTGAGGGAGAAGAAGGGAGGATGAGGAGGGAGACGAGAGAGAGAGAGAGAGAGAGAGAGAGAGGAGGGTTGGGCACAGGGGAAGACAAGCAGAGGTCTTCTCTTGCTGATGTGTTTTGTCCTGTTGTGGAAAACACCGAATGCACGTCACGTTCAAACAGAGGGGTGTGGGTGGTTTCGTTCAAAATCCAAACTGGCTCCCTCTGCATTTCTACCGAAGCCCCCTTTCTTCTGAGTCGTGAATGTCAACGGGCATCTGCTGCACAAATGTTTGTTTGTTGTTCCGCATCGCTTCTCCCGTCCCCTTTTTTTCCGCTCCCACCCTATCCCCAACCCCACCCCTCCCTTCACCGTTCTTCCTCCAGTTAATTTTTTTTTTTAAATTCTTTTTATTGTGTTATTCATTTTTTTTTTTTATTTCACCGGGACGGAGGGGGGTTTGGTGGGGGGGGGGGGGGGGGGGGTGGGGTCAGGTTTTTAGACACGATAGAGGCGCCAAGGTGGGGAGGATTCAAGGGCTATGAGAGCAACAGTATTGCATGTCTCGCTTTTTAAGTAATTGCGAGGATTGAATCAAAGCGTCCTGTCGGTTGTCGGTTCGTATGTTATGTAGGTCGTATGTCTGGTCTCTCTCTCTCTCTCTCTCGCTCTCTCTCTCTCTCTCTCCTCTCGCTCTCTATCTCTCTCTGTGGAATTTGTATGCGTGTATGAAGTAGGTGTTGCGCATGCGTATGGTGTGTGTGTGTGTGGGTAGTGGTGGTTGTGTGGTTGTGTGGTGTTGTGTGTGTGTGTGTGTGTGTGGGTGTGTGTGTGTAGTGTGAGTGTGGTGTGGGTGTGTGGTGTGTGGTGTGTGTGTGTGTGTGTTTGTGTGTGTGTGTGTGTGTGTGTGTTTGTGTGGTGTGTGTGGTGGTTGTTGTGTTGTGTATGTGTGGTCCGTGTTTGTGGGTGTGGTGTGTGTGTGTGGTGTTTGTGGTGTTGTGTGTGTGTGTGTTTTGTGTGTGTGTGCCGTGAGAG
>JADBJO010035628.1:7500-12024 GCA_016801955.1 Conus betulinus | reverse complement strand
CTCTCGTCGCGGCCTTTTGATTCCTCTAAGAGGTTTCATTTGTTTCCCTTTGCTAGACAGAGTTTTTTTTTATTCACTGCAGCGTGTTTGAAGGCTATCATTTTGTTGTCAAGACGTGAAAAATTTTTTTAGGTCTCATAATTCACGAAAAGAATATGAAAAACATAAGCGAACACGACACCAAATAAATGTAGCGAGCAAAAGTCCTACTTCAGAGGAAGAAAATTGAAACAGACTGTTAGTGTTACTGGAACCAAGGCTGAACAGAAATGAACATACAACGCAAAAGCACAAACAAACATCTGTTTCAGATACGACACGAACGAGTGATTTCTTTTTAATATTTCTATCATCATCATCTTTACCATTATCGCTATTATTATTTTTATTATCATTATCATTATTATTATTATTATATATCATCATCATCATCATCATCATCATTATCACTATCATCATCATCATCATCATCATCATCTCATCATTTGAACTCACATTGTCTCATTCCCACCGGCATCGTTTTCATTCAACGTCCGTCTCGCGCCGAATGTATGAGGATAAGTGACAGCTCGGTCTTGGATTTCATTGTCCTGAGTGTTTGTTGTCTTGCCTGAAGAAGACCTAAGAGGTCGAAAGGCGTCGTGTTTTGTCTTGTAATTTGTTGTTGTCCGTATTAACTGACGGATTAACTTTAAACACCTTTTGAAATGTGTTTCAATTTCCGTTTATAGTCACCTCATTTTGAACTAAGCGTGAAACGTCGATAGAGATGGCTTCTTCAGGCCAACCAACATCAGACATCAAAAACGCACAAAACAATATTCCCCTCATTCAGTCAGCATTTGTGTCGGCATTGTTCCCACAATGTATGGGTATTGTTTTATCTGTGTATCTGCACACACGTCAAATCCCATCACCAACTTGCGGAAGAGAAGGCCAGTTTGGCCGTTGGTATGGATGACACATTACACATAGCATGCACCTTCCCCGAAGTTGTAGTGTGGCTGCCTTAATGGTGGGATAAAAAAAAAAAGGTCATACACACAAAAGTGTCAGAATCTTCAACTCGATGAAGGCGGAGACTCAAAGAAAGAAAGAAGAAAGAAAGAAGAAAAGCATCTGCGTCTGGCAGCTCTTTGAGGTTTCCAAGTATAGAGAAAGGAAAGTGGTCACCCAAGTTAAGGAGAAGAGGCTGGGGGGTGGGGGGGGGGGGGGGAGGGGACGGCTGAAGAGTGGAGGATCATGTCTAAATGTCAGAGCGGTAACTGTCAGGGTAAGGTCTGTGACACAAGGCCGTGGTGCCAGAGTGATTGTGTCTGTGACACCAAGGCCGTGGTGCCAGAGTGATTGTGTCTGTGACACAAGGCCGTGGTGCCAGAGTGATTGTGTCTGTGACACAAGGCCGTGGTGCCAGAGTGATTGTGTCTGTGACACAAGGCCGTGGTGCCAGAGTGATTGTGTCACAAGGCCGTGGTGCCAGACTGATATGTCTGTGATGTAAGGCCGTGGTGCCAGAGTGATTATGTCTGTGACACAAGGCCGTGGTGCCAGAGTGATTATGTCTGTGATGTAAGGCCGTGGTGCCAGAGTGATTATGTCTGTGATGTAAGGCCGTGGTGCCAGAGTGATTATGTCTGTGATGTAAGGCCGTGGTGCCAGAGTGATGATGTCTGTGACACAAGGCCGTGGTGCCAGAGTGATGATGTCTGTGATGTAAGGCCGTGGTGCCAGAGTGAGATGTCTGTGACACAAGGCCGTGGTGGCAGAGTGATTGGGGTCTGGACAACCCGACACGGTTTCCGTTGGTGCTGCCCGCCCTGTCTTGATCAATACACACACACACACACACACACTCCATTCATCTCTCACTCCTCTGTCTGCACGTACATACACCCATCACCCTTTCTCTTTCTCCCTCCCTCACTCCCCTTATCTCTCTTGCCCCCCTCTCTCTCTCTCTCTCTCTCCCCCACCCCGTGCACGCACGCGTGCTTGTGTGTGTGCGTGCGTGTGTAAGTAAGTAGGTAAGTAAGTAAGTAAGTAAGTAAGTGCGCGCGCGCGCGCGTGTGTGTAAGTGTGTGAGTACGCGCGCGTGTGGAATTGTATGTGTGCGCGCACGTGAGCCTTTGTGTGAGTGAGTGAGTGAGTGTGAGTGTGTGTGTGTGTGTGTGTGTGTGTGTGTGTGTGTGTGTGTGTTTCGTGCGAGCGCGCACCAATGTACTGGTGTAATGGGTAAAAATGAGTTGAACAGTGTTTTGTCTTTTTTTCCCCCACGAACCTACATTTTTCAGAGGCCCAGCTTTTTCCCTCACAGATCCTGTCATATTTTTGCTTTCGGAAATATTTCTAAAATAATGTAGGCCTTCTGGATAAAAAGAAAAGAGAAATAATGTTTCACAAGTAGATTTCAAGAGAACGGTAAACTCGTAAACAATAGATTTAAACAAGACACAAAAAAACGTCGTCCGACAGCATTGCAACATTGCTTATGAATGCGTTAACTGTAGAACAGAACTCATTAAGTGTGACTTCTTTCCCTGAATAAAAACCTGGTGCCGGTTAAACATGGATTTGAAATCCAAAATGATTATAAACAAAGCTTGCTCTTATGTCTCAGATATAGAAATAGGGGGGGTGATAAGCCTTCATATCTGCAGTGGTAGATGATTCTGCCTAACTGACAGTATGTGCTTGAGTGGGTGAATGGGGAATAAATAAATGCTTCTCAAAATGAACCTTCAGCAAGCTTATAGTCTCCAAAGCGGGAGACCATCTCCAATGGGGAGAAAGCTCACTAATATATAACTCCTGGTCAGATACCGGTATTAACTCCTGGTCAGATACCGGTATTTCGAAACCTGATTGTTTCTCCTCAGTGACGCGGAAAGTGGTAATTTGACTCCTCTGCCTTTTCGGTTATAAGAAGAATGCTATACCAGAAAAAAGGCTGGTGTGCAATACCATAGTATGTTTGTTGAGTTTTCAAAAAAACTAACTAAAGGTGCCACCTAAGAAGCAAAAGAAAATCATGAAAGAGCAAAACAAGCTACATTTTCTTGTGAAAAGTAGAAAATATAAAAAGATAACCTCTTGAGACACAAGTGCTGAGGGCCAGTTCTTGGAATGAATCGCATGCGCTTGATGTGTGCGTGCGTGCACGTGAAGTGTTCGTGCTTTGAAAGCTTTTGTGTGTGTGTGCGTGTGTGTGTGTGTGTGTGTGTGTGTGTGTGGGTGTGTGTGTGTGTGTGTGTGTGTGTCTGTCTGTCTGTCTGTCTGTCTCTGTGTGTGTGAGGTGTGTGTGTGTGTGTGTGTGTGTGGTGTGTGTGTGTGTGTCTGTCTGTCTGTCTGTGTGTGTATGTGTGAGGTGTGTGTGTGTATGTGTGTGTGTGTGTGTGTGTGTGTGTGTGTGTGTGTGTGGTGTGTGTGTGTGTGTGTGTGTGTGTGTGTGTGTGTGTGTGTGTGTGCGTGCGGGCGGGCGTGTGTCTATGTGTATATGTGTGTGAGTGAGTAAGAATGTGTGTGTGTGTGTGTGTGTGTGAGAGAGAGAGAGAGAAGGAGAGAGAGAGAGAGAGGGAGAGAGAGAGAGAGAGAGAGAGAGAGAGAGAGAGGAGAGAGAGAGAGAGTGTGTGTGTGTGGTGTGTGTGTGTGTGTGTGTGTGTGTGTGTGTGTGTGTGTGTGTGTGTGAACGTTTTCTTGTTCTCTAAAGCGTATGCATTTTGATCGTTGTTTAAATTATGCCTACGTAACTGTACTGAATGCTCAGCAATTCTCTCATCCTTTCCTCTTTTTTCTCCTTTTTAAGAGTTTTAGGGGGGGGGGGGTGGGGGGGGGGGGGGGGGGGGTGGGTGGCAAGGTTTGGAAATAATCTTAGAGCATCAGATCTACTTTCAATAATAAAAAAAAATCATATATGTAGAAACCCTGTCTGTCTGTCTGTCTGTCTGTCTGTCTGTCTGTCTGTCTGTCTATTTACCTGTCTGTCTGTCTGTCCATCTGTCTGTCTGTCTGTCTGTCTGTCTGTCTGTCCGTCCGTCCGTCCGTCCGTCCCTCCCTCTCTCTCTCTCTCTCTCTCTCTCTCTCTCTCTCTCTCTCTCTCTTTCACTCTTCTGTGTTCTCTTTCCTTTCTGTCCCCTACACCTTTCCTCTTTTTTTTTTTCTTTTTTTTTAATTTACATTTTCGTGAAAAAATATCGCGTCTGCATACTTTCTGTGTGGCATGAAATGCATTTCTTGAAAAACAGAAAAAAGACCAGTAGGACACAAAATCAATTAAAAGACAATCAAAAGATCGGAAAGACGTGTCTACCTCCCAACCCCGTCCTACCCTTCCCCTCATCCACCCAACATGTTCTCATACAATAGGCTAGGCGCATCGCTGGCAGTTCTCTTACAGGGTTTCCAAGGAGTTTCTCTGTGTCAGGTGAAGTGACAGACACTGTCTCTGCGTCAGGTGAAGTGACAGACTCTGTCTATGTTGTCACGTGAAGTGACAGACACTGTCTCTGTGTCAGGCGAAGTGACGGA